>JBBPDA010140571.1:0-21357 GCA_037974385.1 Arnoldichthys spilopterus
TGACATAATATTTTTCCTGACTAATTTAAAGGATAGTATCCCTAATTTAATGAAGTTAATAGAAGAATTTGGAGAATCCTCTGGATATAAAATTAATTATTCCAAATCAGAATTAATGTTTCTTAATGAGGAAGAAAGGAGAAAACCTGTTATAGACACTCCATTTACAGCAACTACAGAAGGTTTTAGATATTTAGGAGTTCAGATTACTCCAGAACTTAATAAAATAACCTCAGCAAATTATCACCCCCTCATTGAAGAAGTAACTGAAACACTTAATCGTTGGTCTAATCTGCCTATATCCATGATAGGTCGGATAAATATTTTGAAAATGACAATTTTACCCAAATTTTTGTATTATTTTCAAACACTTCCATTGCCATACCAGCTTCGTTTTATGATAAGTTAAATAAACTGTTCAATCAATTCATTTTGAATAATAGGAAAGCAAGACTTGGTTTAAAGTTACTATACTTGCCCTATGAAAGAGGAGAACTTCAAGTCCCTAATCTTAGATGGTACTATATAGCTGCCCAACTGACATCAGCTGTTCATTATTTTTGTTCAACCTCACCTCCGGCCTGGGTAGACATTGAACAAAAATCTATCACAGATCTACCTCTAAATACCTATTTATATTCATCAGATGTTAAAACACTTAAAAAAACACAAAAAATCCCTTTTTGAAAAACACAATTATAGTTTGGTATGCTGCACATAAGCATGGGGGCGAACCTCCAACACTTTCACAGTTTACCCCTATTTGGGGCACGAAAAGTTTATACCTGGTAAAAATGATGGAGGATTTAAATCATGGAAAGTTAAAGGCATTCAAAAAGCTAAAGATTTGTATGTAGATGTTGTATTGCTCACTTTTGATCAGTTATATAAAAAATATCAAATACCACCAAAACATTTCTTTAAATATTTAAAATAAAAAAACTATGTCATCAAAATTGGAACAAATAGTTGATGTTCCACCTTTAACAAAAATAGAAGAGGTGTGTTAAAAAATTAAAAGAAAAGGGTTTTCTTTCTGTATATTATAATTTGCTGATGTCCTCTTCTGGTGACTCAGCAATTAATAAGATGCCTGGAGAAGTGATATCCAAGAAGACATAGATGAAAAAGACTGGAATCAGGCCTGAACATATATAACACCTATCAAACTCCATCATATGTCCAGTGATATCCCAGATATCTGCACTAAATGTTTAATTGAAAGAGGAACTCTTCTCCACTGTCTATGGGAATGTCCTAAGATACAGAAATTCTGGAAGGATGTTATCAAATGTCTGTCAGAACTGTTTAATGTAAAAATACCTCTGGAAGTTAAACTCTGTGTACTTGGAATTTACCCAGTGGACTTTGCACAAACAAAGAAACAGACTAAACTACTAGATTTCGAACTACTTCAGGCCAGGAGAGCTATTGCACTACGCTGGAAGAACATGGATGCCCCTTCTTTTCCAGGGATGCTATTCCAAAGAACATGGATGCCCCTTCTTTGAGACTTTGGATAAAGGATCTTGCAGACTGTATTGGACTGGAAAGGCTGACATATATTGCTAAAGACAAACGGAAAGATTTCATAAATCTTTGGGAGCCATATATGAGCATTATAGAAACTAGAAACAGGGCTTATCTATAGAAGTGTAGAATATAATTTTACTTATTTACTTCACTTTATCTCTCTTTTTTTCTCTCACCTTATAGGTATTTCAATGTTGTCATTTTGAAATTTTATTTAGTTTTATACTTAAGTTTAATTTATGCAAATTTAATGTGCATATGTGTGAGTGAATGTGTGAATGTTTGGGCAATGTTGGAATGTTACAAGCCAGCAAGCCAGTTTTTAATCATTTTCCAATCATGTCTGCTAAAACTTTGTATGTATTTTGTTCTCCTTAGATTTAATATTGTGATATTTGGTGGTATTGACAGATTCTCTAGAAAGGTATGTCAAAGTCTTGTTTTAACTAAATAAACAAAAATATAAATAATGAGGCTTAATTTGTTTTTTTGCCCCACATTTTGCACAGATTTTATATCTTGATGCTGCTGCTAAAAACAAAGCCTCAACTGCATACTCATTCTTCTCGGATGGTGTCTGCAAACATGGATGGCCCTCAAGGTAGGAAGTACATAAATGCTGTGAACACGTAGTTTTCTTTGTTATATGGACTATAGCCTCAGTTTAGTTTCACCTGGGTCCTTCTGCAGTACAACGAATCATGATTGCTTGACATATTTTAGAGTATGTGGTGACCAGGGTGTGGAAAATGTGGATATTACCCGGTGCATGTTTTCTGTACGGGGAACTGAATGCAGTAGCTGGCAAAAGCTTCCACAATCAAAGGTAAAACCAATTAGTACAGAACTTGATGTGATTACTGTCCTTGTCTGCATGCTTGATCAATATAGTAACCCCCCCCCCCCCATTTCACTAAATTCTTAGAATCAAGAGATTGTGGTGTGATGTGTGGTCAGCAGTCACCTGTACATATACTATGACATACCTGATTGACCTCTCAGATTAGATGCACCTCTTTTGTGTGCATTATGTTTCTCCCTCGTCTGAAGTCTGACCTGGAGTATTCCATGAATAGTTGGAACAGGCATTCTCTTTAGAACTGAAGGCAACTTATCTCCAGAGCATTTGTGACACATTGAAATGCTTCAAACATAGCTATAGGAGGAGGCTGACCGTAACTGTCTTTCAGCCACTGGAGAATCTATTCCAGGAGGGCTGGACTGATGTTGACCAACAGGATGGAGTAGTGGTGTCAGAGATACCATGTCTCCTCTCAGACCAGAACCTTGCTGTACTTAAAGGATTAATCAATCCCATTACCTCACCCTTGGCTCATAAAGAGCTGTAAATGCAGATTCTAAATCTGGTGCAAGAACTACTGTAAGCAAAAATTGTTTTAATACAGATTTTCTTTTAAATTATGTCATGGATTGTGTGTAACCGATTGTTTATTAGTAACAGGCTACAAATGTAACAGTTTACAATAAAATTTTAATATCCATTTAAAAGTTTCACAGTTTTGCATTAAGAATTGTTTCTTTTGTTGGTTGTAAATATGTTCCAAATTGTAAAGAACATGTACAATAAAACCTAAAAACCTTAAGTAGTTCATTAAGTGAAAGTCTGTGAAAGCCTGCACCTCATTTGATTGCTGTTGCCATATTGTTTTTGAAATCCAAGTGATGCACACAATGTGGAGTGGGAAATGTGATGGCCTAACAAATGATGTGGCTTGGCATCCTTTTCATACACGTGTGGTCGAAGTGCACTGATTTCACTGAAAGAAGTAGGTGCTTGTGTGACTGACCAGTCAAGAACTGCATTACTTTGGGGACAGAAAGGGCATCCTCAGCCTCAGCATTTCCGTCTGGGTAAATCAAAACAGAAAGCCAAAATTGCTGAATGCAATTGTTTAAAACTACATTAACACATGATATTACAGAACCATAATAATAATAAGTTGCTAATAAAACTGGAAAAGCATATATTCACTTAATTTACCATGTTCAGTAGGATGTGTTCAAGTAATCTGACACTCTTATTCTGATATAATACCTTTTACCTCCCTAAATTCTATACATTTTAAAAACTGTGTGTCATACCCTCAAGCTCTTGGAGAAAATCCTGGAAGTTATTTAGGATTTGTGTCTCTCTTGCATGTTTTTGGGAACCAGTTTCGCTCATTGTTGGGGCCAACTGTGACACAATGAAGTAAGAATCCACCTTAAAAAAAACAAAATATCAAGGTTACATGCCTACAGAGAATTTCACATTACATGATCCTCATTTTAAACATTATTTCAGCAGTATTAAAACATCAAGCCTACTATACATAGGCATAAAAATGAGCTATAATGAAAGCTTACATTATTGTCAGCACCAGCCACTAAAAGTCCCCAGCAAAGCTTTCTGTTCCTTTCCATGACATCTATAAGGCCATAAAGTTGTAGTCCTTCATGAAGTTGCCTCAACATGACTGTTCATCTTGCAGCCGAGTGCAGCAGAATTGCTTTATAGAAAAAAATTGTGTGCCTAGCTCTCACTGTTATCAGTCAAATAAATACAAAAACACTCAAAAACATCTATTCAGATATGGTGTCTACAGTTGGGGTAATAGCATCAGTATTTACAGGGTCAATAATATTCATAATGACATCCTTAATGTGCTTAGCAAAACATGCGACAATAGATTTAAGCTTTCTGGCAGATAAGTATTGGACAGACAGACTGAACTGGTAGTGATATATAATAAACAAGGTTTTCACTATATGAATATAACATGAACCTTTGTCTAGATTTTTTTTGTTAATATAGCCACAGTTGATACACCAGCACTGAGAAACAGTAGCCATTGTTATTACGTAAGGAATAGTTTAATCATGAATTAAAGTTAAGTGAATTAATTAAACAATTAAACTAAGGCAGCTTCGTCAAGCCAAGGCAGATGCCTACAGACAGAGGGACAGTGTATTGTTCAAGCAGGCAAGGAACACACTGTCTAGAGAGATAAGAGCTGCTAAATGGTGCTACTCCAAGACACTGGAAGACAAGTTCTCAGCCAATGACCCATCCTTAATGTGGAATGGTCTGATACAAATCTCCAGCTACAAAGGTACACCCCTCCCCCCTGTCGTGGATACCTAGAACATGGCTGACGACCTCAACAACTTCTACTGCAGATGTGAAAGGGACAAACTCTCAACCCCCATCCACTCCAGCTCACTGACAGCAGCCCAGTTCACACCTCTGGCTACTCCCCCACCCTCACTCACTGCTATTCATCATGCTCATACAGTGTGTGAACAAGATGTCAGACAGCTCTTTCAGAGGCAGAACATCAGGAAATCAGCAGGTCCTGATGGCGTCTCACCCTCCTGCCTCAAAGCCTGTGCTGAACAACTGGCTCCAATATTCACACAGATCTTAACAGATCACTGGAGCTGTGTGAAGTTCCCTCTTGCTTTAAACGTTCCACCATCATCCCGGTTCCCAAGAGAAACTCCATCACTTGTCTGAATGACTACAGACCGGTGGCTTTGACATCTGACATTATGAAATCTTTCAAATGGCTGATGCTGTACCACCTGAAGAGCATTACAGGTCACCTGCTGGACCCACTGCAGTTTGCCTACCAGGCAAACAGGTCAGTGGATGATGCAATCAACATGGGCTTGCACTACATCCTGCACCACCTCGACAGCCCAGGGACTTACGCTAGGATCCTGTTTGTGGACTTCAGCTTAGCATTCAACACCCTCATTCCAGGAATCCTCTCAGAAAAACTTTCTCTGCTCTCTGTTCCCCCTGCCACCTGTCAGTGGATCACCAGCTTCCTGACGGGTAGGAATCAGCAGGTGAGGCTGGGAAAAATCACTTCTAGAGAGAGGTCTGTGAACATTGGTGCCCCACAAGGGTGTGTCCTGTCTCCATGGCTGTACTGTCTCTACAGCAATGATTGCACCTCCAAGAATCCTGCTGTCAAAAGTTTTCAGATGACACCACTATCATCTGACTCATCCGAGATGGTGATGAATCTGCATATCATCAGGAGGTTGAATGGCTGGTGCTCTGGTGCCTCAGCACAGTGATGACTGTGGAGTCTTTCAAGTTCCTGGGGACCACAATCTCCCATGACCTGAAGTGGGAGGCCAACACCAACCTCATCTTCAAAAAGTCTCAGCAGAGGATGTATTTCCTCCGACAGTTGAGGAAGTTTGGCATGCCCCAAGAGCTGCTGTGCCAATTCTACACTGCAGTTGTTGAATCTGTCCTGTGTGCGTCCATCATCTGGTTTGAGGCCACCACAAAACAAAACAGGGACAGACTGCAGCACACATCGAGGACAGCTAAAAGAATCATTGGTGCCCCCCTTGCCCTCCCTACAAGAACTGTACACCACTAAAACCAGGAAGCGGGCAGAGAAGATCATATCCTCACACCCTGGTCACATACTCTTTCAACTCTTCCCCTCAAGCAAACGCTACAGGTCCCAGCTCACTGAGACTGCCAGACCCAGGGGCAGTTTCTTCCCTCAGGCCATTGCCCTAATGAACAGCTGACAGTACAGCTCACATCACTTACATATATAAACTCTACACCACCTGTGTAATATATACTGTATATTTTGTATAATAACTGCACTGCCCACTGTATAGCTCACTGTACTGCCTATTGCATATAATATAATGTATAATATATACCTACTCTGTATATTGTACACATACTGTATATAGCATATTGTATATTTATTTTATACGGTATAAGCACATGTAAAAAAAAGTCTGCAAGCTGCATACAACTGCACCCACATGGCACATCGTACCACATGTACTGGACCACACAAGAATAATGTATATTGTGTATACAGCATCTTGTGTACAATAGAGTATATCATACATTGTGTCAAGTTTGTATTTTGTCTACTATGTTTTGTATTGTATAGTTTGTTTGTTTGTTTGTTAAATACTAGAGAAACATCATCGGCAAGAAACAAATTCCTTGTGTGTGCAAACATACTTGGCCAAATAAACTGATTCTGATTCTGAAATATTAGATGGGATTGGGTACAACTATTAACACCACAACATTACATACATAGTGCTTGTTAATAATGGAGAAATTGGCCATTTCTTGATCCATGCTTGGGTCCTTTCCTTAACTTGGTCCCTGACTACTTCCTGTACTGTCCTTTCCCAAAGACTGGTTTAAAATAGCAAACTTTTTAAGCTTGCTGGAGAAGAAAAGACAGACCACTTTAGCATTGCACCTAATCTCTCAAATACTTCCTGTAATATGGAAACGAGCAGTTAACATCTCATTCATTTATGTACACCCACTTAACTGCAGGAAGACTGGTTTAAACCACAGGTTGGCCTACCTGGGAATCCATGGTGGTCGAGGACTGTTCAAGTTCAGCTCAAGAGCAACAACAAAAAGTCGCTGGACAAAAGATATTAATATAGAGATGAGACCGATTCGCAAAACTAAATCATACAGAAGTAAAACTATGCCGATAAAACCTTACTATATACACACAACATCCAGTCTTAACCAAAGTCTCTCTTTTTTTACAAAAAAGTGTAAAAGTCATATTGCACAGAAAATATTGCACATTGCACAGTGATAGCACAGTGATGGCACAGTGACTGGGTTGCATTAGATAAAAATACAGTTGTGTGTGGTTTTTTGTTTGTTTGTTTTTTTCACTGTCTAGTCTTGACCGAGGTGTTGTACAACCTGATGGCAGATGGTATGAAGAACCTGCGATAGCCCTCCTTCTTGCATGCAGGGTGTAACAGTCTGTTACTGAAGGAGCTACATAGGGCCCCTACAGTCTCATACAGCGGGGGTGAGAGGGGTTGTCCGTAATGGATGTCAGTTTAACCAGCATCTTCCTCTCTCTCACCTCCTCAATGAAGCTCAGGGAGCAGCCCAGGAGCCAGCCCTCCAGACCAGCTTGTTGACCCTTTTCCTGTCCCTCTCTGAGCTCCCACTGCTCCAACAGACCACTGTAAAGAAGATGGCAGACGCTACAACAGTGTCATAAAAGGTTTTTAACCCTTTTTAGTCCTGCACACCCCAAAGGACCGCAGTTTTCTCAGCAGGTGGAGACGACTCTGGCCTTTCTTGTACAGGGCGTCTGTATTATGTGACCAATCAGCTTGTTGTTGAGACAACCAGGTATCTGTAGGACTCCACCACCTCAAGCCAGCAGTGAAACTGAATAACTATTTGGCTAAACATTGACACCTAACAGCTATACATCTCTAAGCATCAGAATCAGAATCAAAATCGTGTTTATTGGCCAAGTATGTGAGTGAACACATACAATGAATTTGATTCCGGCAGATGGTGTCCCTCAAGTACAGTGTAGATAATAGTAAGAACAAGAAACAGTACAACAATGTAGACAACACAAAGAATAATATTAATCAACAATATAATATGTTAAACAATCAAATACTTATTTACAGGAAAACCAAGTGCAAATAGCGGTGAAAGCGTAAAGTGCAGTTACAGTCTTGTAAGGTGAAGCAGTGTGACAGTTTAACTGTTTAGAAGGAAGACGGCAAGGGGAAAGAAACTGTTCCTGTGTCGGGTGGTCCTGGTCTGCAGGCTTCTATACCGTCTTCCAGAGGGCAGCAGGTAAAAAAGTCTGTGTCCAGGGTGTGAGGGGTCTGTGATGATTTTGATGAGGGGGATGCCAATGATCTCTTCTGCTGCCCGTATGGTCTGCTGCAGTCTGATCCTTTCCTGTTTAGTGGCTGCTCCGTACCAGATTGTGATGGAGAAGCACAGGACAGACTCAATGACTGCAGTGAAGAACCGGATCAGCAGCTCTTTTTGAAGACTGTACTTCCTCAGTTGTCTCAGGAAGTACATCCTCTGCTGGGACCTTTTGAGGATGGAGGAGATGTTGGCCTCCCACCTCAAGTCCTGGGAGATGATGGTACCCAGGAACTTGAAGGTCTCCACAGTAGACACTTGGCTGTCTGATATGGTCAGCAGGAGCAGTGTTGAGGGATGTCTCCTAAAGTCCAAAATCATCTCTACAGTCTTGAAAACACAGAAAATTAACAAAAACAAGGAACGTACGAGAGAGCGCTGTACCGAGGCTGCCATCCACGGCTCCATCTTGGATCATTAGCCCTTTGTCAAGTGAAGAGAAAACTCTGACAAAACGCCTAAGTACAAGCATGTAGTGAAAACTACAGTGGCATTAAAGAATATCACAAATGATCAATGATATAGAAAGTTATACTAAGTGGGGCTATAATAATAATAATAATAATTGTTCTGCACCAATAAGGAAACCATATAGAGTCCTTGTGTGATCCTACAGAAGTACTATGTACATGAGATATAAATGTAAAAGTTTTAAAGGACATAATGCAAATATGCTTGGAAGGACCTTAAACTGGTAAAGACCCTTTGCATTATCTGGTGGTTCTTTAAAACTTTAAAAGGTTCTTCATAGTCACACAATTTGTTTATTTATTGGTTAATTAATAAGGGAAATTAAATGGTTATAGAACCCTTTGTGGCACCTGTTTTTTTTTTAAGTGTGTATGAAGCCAATGTATAAGTGCAAGAATGCTTTCATGAAGAGAATCAAGTTAAATTGTCTTTCATGGTCTCATCAGAAAGATGACTTTCATGGAGTCATCAGATCAGAATATTGTCATCGCAGCACCTGTACACAAGGAACTGCTGCTGCCTATTTAAACTGACTATTATTATTGTTACATTTTCTTTCTTTTGTTTATTATTGCTATCCGGTGTCGACCAGAGGAGGATGGGTTCGTTTTCTGAGCCTTGGTTCCTCTAAAGGTTTTTACTACAGCTTAGCTTTCTTCGCATCTGTTGCCTTTGGCTTGCTCACTGGGAGCTTGGACCTATAACAAATATTTCCCCCTCCTTTATCCTTTATTCTTGATATTCCACTACACACAGTTCTTGCATGTCAGCTGTTCAAGGAATACTTTTTAAAAACAAAGGGAGCAGGAATATAAAACACATGGCTCATACATGGATGTGTTCATCATCCTCTTCTTTGTGATATGTTCATGCTGCAGCGCCTTAAGTTTAGATCAAGTGACATGCATTAAAATATGTAGGAGCAATTAGGTCTTCTCTGACAGGGAGTGGTTTTTTAGAACATGTAAATGTTTAAAAAACAATTTCTATGCTATCTTACTTGTAGTAACTCTTCTGTCTTCAGGATAGGCTCTGTTTAAAGTCATATTTCTCATTATGCAGATTATGCATGAGTTATAATGCATGTTTACCTTGTTACTTGTAAAGGTTGTGCTTTCATAATGTTCTAGACCAATTTTGGAATTACTGATAATCTGAGTCTAAATAACATTTGGTTTTATAGGAACTAGTAATGGAACCATAAATATCCCAAACATTTTTATTTTTCAAAAAAGATGCTGTATCAAATATAATTTATTTTAAAAATATTTTAATTATTAAATTATTTAATTTAATTATTATTTATTTAAACTAATTTAATTCTTTGTAAAATAAATAAATAAATAAACAAACAGCTAAACAAAGATGTCTTTGATTTATGAGGGAAATGTGAAATAATCTTTTTTTAAGTTTTCTTTTCCCACTTTTATTCATGTCTACTACCTAGAACTACTTCTATCACAAAATGCTACACTGGGAGGGCTAACATGAGCCATTGCATCTCTTCAATACTATGTTATTAAACAGCACTCAGTGGGGAGCACTAACTGCTGATTCTTTTAAATCCTATAGCCATAGCCAGACTTCTGTTCCTCTTTTGTGATAAAAGAGCGAAATATGTGGTACTGTGGCATCCTAGCCACCGTCATCTCCCCAACAATATCCACCAAGATAAATTGTATGTCTACTCCCCAAAATACAGTTTTGAGCCTCTCTGTAGCTGACATGAGAGCGTTTAAAAAAAAACAAAAAAAAATACTTGGGGTGCCCCACAAACATTTTGTTCCCTAGGCACCCATCAGTGTCACCTATGTCGTAGGGAGCTCTGTGGAAATAATCAATTCAATTCAATACAGTTTTATTTATATAGTGCTTTTTACAACAGACATGGTCAAATAGTCGCTTTACAAAGACCAGGTCAGAGCCCCAATGAGCAAGACAAGGCAATGGAGACAACGAACAACTCTCTGAGCTAGTGGAGGAAGGAACCAAGACTCAGTGTGGAGCCCATCCTCCTCTGGTCAACACAGAATGACAGTAAAATAAAAAACATAAAAAAAAACAGTCACAGTTTATGAAAGCAGCATTAGTTAAGGTCCATAAGTTTCATGGCTAAGGTGTAAGCAAGAAGGAAAGAACACTAGTGCCCCCTTACTCCACCATCATTGAAGTGAGAGTGATGGGGTGACAGCACTGGTGTCTGGTTTACTCCAATTTTAGCATTAGGCCTGTCAGTTTATCCCTAAAAAAATGTTTCATGCACACAATCCTCTGTCTTGCTTGGTCATCTGTCATCTGCGTAGCAGTGAAAAGCTAATCCTTTTTGCACATTACTGTTCCCAGTGGGAGCATGTATAATGTAAATAGTAGGGGTCCTAGGACAGAACCTTGTGGGACACTATACTTTTTGATGGTTTACCATTCACACTCACAAATTGGAAGTGGTCAGTCAAATATGATTTAAACCAACATAAGGCTCTTCCAGTAATCTCAACCATGTTCTTTAGTCTTTTTAATAAAATAGAGTGGTCTGTGGTGTTAAATGCACCACTGAGGTCACGCAGAAACAGTCAAACAGTCTTTGTCAGCGTACAGTATGAGATTGTTTAATTTCATAACTAGGACTGTTTCAGTACTGTGACATGGCCAAAAATCTTTCATAAATGTGATTTTTGTGCAGGTATGAGCATAGTTGCTGGGTAACGACTTTTACTAGGACCTTGGATATGAATGACAAATTAGAGATTAGTCTATAATTCCATAGATTACATGGGTCAAGATTAGGATTCTGGATCAGCGGCTCAATGATGGCTGGTTTAAAGGCTTTTGGTATATACCCAAGGCGGAGTGAGGAGTTTACTATTGGCGAAAGAGGCCCAATTATTGCTGCCAATATTTCTTTTAGTAAGCTTGTAGGGAGTGAGTGAAGTGAGTAACTGATGGATTATGATGAAGAGATAATTTAAATAAGATCTGTCTGCTGGATTTAAAGATTACCAGCCTCTCTGTTGTAACTGTATTTTCTTCTATATCTGAAACAGGTGAGACTGACAGTAATCTTGGTGGGATGGTGTCAGCGAGTGATCTTATATTAAATAGTCCTAGCTTTAGATCAAAGGTTTTGGTTTTTGTTTGAGAAAATTACTTTAATTAAATGGCTGAAACAGACTTTTTAATTTTTTCTACTTTTCCATTTTATTCGGGGAACAAACACAGTATTAACAGAGTGAACTGCAGGTTGCACCTCAAAGCCCATAACAGATGGTCAGTTTACCCAGTCTGTCTGCTGCCTGCCATAGACCAATTATTTATGAACCCTTTTTATTTTCCATGCGCCACTTGGACATCCAGCAATTTAGTGTCCAAAGCCTGCTGTAGGCTTCATTGACACACCACATTGGAATGGGGCCAGAGCATGTTATGGCATTGAACATTGATAGGGCTAATTTGCACACCTCTTTAACGCAAATCTTTGCAACTTTACTCTGCCTACTAATCGAAAGCTGGTTAGAGACCTACCATGTATATGTTTTACAGCAGCTTTTTAATGTGACTGCACTGTAGTAAGAACATTAACCAGATCAAATGTTGCTATTCTGCTCCTTTTGCAGTAAATGATAGGACTTATACTTGCACAACTAGGGAGCCTCCATGAGGGAGACATGGAAGGATTTGTGTGGTAGGCGTTCTCTGAGAGCTAAACATCCACAAACGAATATGCTGAAAAACTCTCTCTACAGCTGCAGCTGAATCACAGACTGCATTATAATTTCTCACATCGCCCGCGACTTGGACGAAGAAGGAGCCCATTTGCATTTGCATCAGTCTCATATCATCCATACTTTTATACTCAATCTTCTTTATCTTCAATCTTGCCATCCTTTGCACACTCACAGTTCTTAAATGAAATGGAACTCTGAGTGGGTCCCACTGACATCAAGCTCCAAAATACAGAACTAGATTACAAGGGTTCCAGTGCCATCTGTAACCCACCCACCCACATTTAGCTGTGGGGGTGTGGGTTAATAAATGAAACCCTTGCATGTAGAATAATGAGAACACCCATTAATCAGCTCATCTATATTTAATATGTCCTTTCAGCCCTCCCAATCCCTGCATGAAGCACAACCAAACAGAGCTATGCTGTGCTCAAGCAAGAGAAGTAAACATGGGCTTGAGCCTGTACTGATTACAGCACCATTACAATGTCTGTAAATATTAAACAGCAGACAGAGAGAAACACAAACACAAAGTGAATGTTGGGTGTAGAATCAAGACTCCCCAGGGCAAATACAATGACAAAGACAAAGCCAAGATACACCAACTTTATTTCTTTCAGTGTACCAAGCACATGAGCTCATCTACAATACACACACCTTCCAGAATAAAACATACAGCAGATGGAGCAAAAATGGTCGTTAATGCCTTCTTTTATTAAGAGAGTCATTTATATATACGTCATACTAAATAATCTAAATAACTAAATAAGCTGGAATCTTTAAGTGGAGGTTTTACCCACACAGGTCGAAACCTTGCTGCACTTTCGACCCTGCATACATTTTCTGCACCAGACTTTCTCTGTGGGTGTTATTTTTTCTCTGTTTTTTTTTGTTTTGAAGCAATGACAGTTCCTCATTAAAGTAATCTGCAGTAGACTGTATGAAAGCAATGCTCACGTCCAACCGAACATCTACTGGGCTATTTTAGGAGCACACTTCACATGTAATTACACATGTACCACACCTTTCATACTTGCAGTTGCAGGTGATAATAATCATTCAGGGAAAAATACAAGCTGCATAGCTTTAATTATTACCTCTAATACTGAAATGTTGCATAAAGCTGCAATTATGAAAGAACATTTAGACCCAGGCTGCTACAATAGTTTTTGGAAGACATATAAAAGACATGAGCCAAGAATTGGTGCAGTGGCAATTTAACTTAATTGGACTGGAGGGCTCATTTCTATATTTAGTGTAAATGAAAAGTGTTGAATATGAAGTAAAAAACTAAACCCCAACTGGGTAAAGTACCTTCCAATTCCTTCAAGGAGTTAAGAAGTTGTCTGGACATTTACTGCAAGTTCAGTTTCAGACCACTATAATAAAACTGTAGAAAGATTTAGTGGTTTTACTAATTTGGACAGAAGGACAATGCTGGGAAAAATCAAAACAATTGATTTGAGGATTTTACTTCTCAGATTACCAGTTTTATTACATCCCGTAACTACATGGAAAATAATACAAACTGAATGCATCTATTAATTTATGATGGGTTAATTATATATGATCAAAAACAGAAATGGTTTAAGAAATGCTAAGATAAACAGTAACAGTAGACCAATTCACTAAACAAACCTACATTTCTTATTTTTGCAAATACTTTTCACAATAATATTTATCATGTTTAGAATTATGTTTGATTAAATATCTATCGATTGTAGCAAAGTTCTGCAATAAAAAAACAGAGGCTGGTGGCCAATGGTCCCCTAATTATTTTACCATTGAATTAAAATCCATGGTCCACAGGTAAAAAATCAATGCTCTGCTATAATCTGTATGGACTGCTTCCATAAAATCACTCATACATACTGTACTGTACTCCACCAATATCCACAAGCAAGTACCAAAACATGTTTTGAATCAAAGAAACTGCTGTTGTGCACCCTTGACCAAATAAATAAATAAAGAAATAAACTTGGAGAATGTTATTTACTTTGGGGGGGATAAACATTGGTTTCTTTTCAGTGTGACCTCGAGACAAAAGTTTTCAATCAGAAATGAAACACCTCCATAATCAGCCTCCTTTGTGTCTGCCTGCCAGACCACTGAGATAAAAAGACAATGGTGTTTCTTCTCATGACATCAGGCTATTTGATTTCTGTAACACCATTAAAATGCTTTTAAGTTCAGCAAGCATAGACTTCTAGACTTCCCCAAAGCTCAAAGACAGTTAAGGTGCTTAGCTTGCTCGGTAGGTTTGGTTTGTGAATATATGGGGGAAAAAAGATAAAACAGAAAGCCTGAATCTTTCTTAATGGGTTTCCAGAGATCAGAGTTCCTTGCATAGCCTCAATTTGCTATGAAACTGCAAATAAATAAAAGCTTTTAAAAAATCCTCCCATTAGATTAAAACAATACAATTGATCAAGTATGCAGTAAAATGGTTCCCTGGAGACGGGGTAAAATTTCAACAAATAACTTGTTAACTTGCACAGTTTTTGTTATTTTGGATTCTGGCAATGCATTTAAAATCAAACAATGGATACAATATGAGGCTGAAGTGAAGAATAAACACAGTTTGTTGGCTGGGCATCCTGGAGGCATGTCCTCTCGTCTGGCCTCTCTCTGGATCTCTTCCTCTATCTCCCACCAGATGGGTGCGGCGAACACAGACTTGTGTGGGCTCTTTCTCTCCTGGTCCCTCCTCCAGTTGGCAGGAGAGAGCACCATCCTTCCCATTTTTTGTGCCTTGTCTGTAAGAGATAGAGAAATTGAACCTGATGAAGAATAGTGCCCACCTTGCCTGACGAGGGTTCAGATGCTTGGCTGTGCGCAGGTACTCCAAGTTTTTGTGGTCCATGACCACCATGAATGGGTACTCCATTCCTCCAGGGCCAATTTGAGCGCCAGCAGCTCCTTGTACCCCACGTGGTAATTCCTTTCCGCTGGTGTCATCTTCCTAGAGAAGGAGGCACAGGGGAACAGGTTACCAGGCTCACCGGTCCTCTGTGATAGGACAGCACCCACCCCACTGTCTGACGCATCGAACTCCACCACAAAAGGCTTCTCTGGGTCAGGATGCTGGAGGATGGGGACGTTGTAAATCACTGTTTGAGCGTCTGGAAAACCCCCTCTGTCCTCCGTCCATCTGAGGAGCCATGTGCGAATTGCTTGTTTCTTAAGCAGGGAGGTGAGTGGAGCCGCAACGGAACTGAAACCCCTTATGAAATATCATTGCCCCCTTTACCTGTTCAAGGGCTGCAGGCACCAAGGTCCATAGATAGTGGAAAGGCTTGAGCACCGCATTCAGTCCTCGATAATCTATGCAGGGTCTCAAGCCTCCATCTTTTTTCTGTACAAAAAAAAAACAGCTGAAGCGGGAGAAGAGGAGTGTCTGATATACCAGCCTCCTGAATATACTTTTCCATTGCTTCTGTCTCAGCTCGGGACAGAGGGTAAGTATGGCTACAGGGCGGCATACAATCTGATTTGAGCTCTATGGTGCAATCCCAAGGTCTGTGCGGGGGCAGCCAAGTAACCTCGCTTAGTACTGGGTTGTGTTTCCGTAACCACGGCAACCCCAGTATTATCTTGTGCATCATGGCTGTAATAACATGAAATTGCAAAACTTCCCTGTGCACGACTCCAATTGTTACGTCCAATTGTTGTTATTCTACACTAAAATTCCTGGTAAATGCTATATTTAAATGTGTTCTTTGTAGAGGAAATCAACTAAGAAAATCAACAATACATGCCATTAGTTGCTGACATGCATAGTTGCTGACAACGTGAGAACCCAGAAGCCTCACTAGTTGCTGGATGTATTTTCGGTTGGTGCACTGCTAGATATAAATATATTTTAGTTTAATTCTCATTAAGAATAGAATAGAATTATACTTTAAGAGTTTTTTGCTCCTAGTCATAAAATGCTTGTTTAAAAGGCTCAATGTTCTTTAGTTCTTCCCTTTAATATAATATTTTAATACACATCTTTGTCTACAGCTTGAATAGTTTTCTTCCTGTTTTTCCTTGACTGAAAGTGTTCTTCTGCCATACTTTTTTGAAGCTGCTACAGTAAACTTATGCTGCACATCCTTAACAATGTAAAAGACCATTGATTAGCAACGCCCCCCTACTGGTTTAGACCCCCGCATCTAAGCAAACAATGGTGTTTGAAACAACGCGATTCGTAAACAATCTACTGGACAAACTCGAAAACTACATGCTAGCTAGATTCTATGCCCTCCAGAGAACGAATGAGCCCAGTTTAAAAGTTCTAGGTGCTTCAGTTCCTCAATAATCTGTAAAAGTCTGAACGTAAATAAATGCAGGTGGCGCTATTGCAGGGGCAGGGACGCTCGCTTTTAAAGCACTTTAAATCACAGCTGTGTGGAGAACTGCTCAAACAATGCCACAGAAGAATCACAGATTGCACCAACAGCAGCACCAAACAGTTATTACTACCATATAACAGCATTATAGGCTCCAAATCGGTTGCTCACAACAACACAAAGCACAGCACTTTTTATAACTTTACAAACTCATATAACTTTATAAATCTGGATCAAATACCTCTTTTCAGTTGCTTCACATGGTCACTTTGTCCAAGGCGTTAAGTAGCTGAATCTGGAGTTTTTATGGCTCAATGACCTTTATAACTCCTCTAACAGCCTGTGGAATGCAGCTCGGGCACCCTGCTGTGAGCAGGAAAAAAGCCCCCTCCCTCTCTCCCTCTCTCTCTTTCTCTCTCTCCATCTGACACACACACACAAACGCTGCCCGACAACAAATTATGCATTTTCCCATGTGCCAATGTGAATAGATGTAGAGGAGGGATCTTGATCGTGACTGGCTGGGGAAACGAAGGCCTAAAAGCAGAGCATTTTAATTCTAATAATAAATAGAAAAAATTGTAAGATGTATACATTTCTTAACCAAAATGTAAAAATTTTTGAATATATTTATGTTATAATCTTTGTTGTGTAAATATGTTTTCAGATTAGCATGTCTCTGTAAAAGTATAATATTCCATTCTGCATAAAAGGCCTTCTATATTTTACTGAATTACTCCCACAATATTTATTCAATCACTCTAAAACTGTGCACACACACAGGTAACAGGTGTGGAATGAACATATTAAAAATCTGGAAGTCTTGTTTAATGTAGTTTCGAATTATTCAAAGTAAACAGACAGTCCATATTGCATCGTTTGAATCTCCATTATTGCTGGCCATGAATACAGAAATCTATACCCCTGGGGTGTTGGTTTGGGTGCCTTTGCAATATTCAGCAAACTAACTTTTCTGTTAGCTGGGAGACATTAGCATTCTGTTTGCCATAATGAACAGGCATCACATCATTTGCATGGCTCAGCCCCCCATTTCGAACTATATATCTTATTAATAAACACAGAGCCTGAAAGGTCATAAATCCAGTGGGCATTTCAGCAGAGTGGATATGTGCTTGTGCAGATGAACGGCTTTGCTTCAGGGCCAGGAAGCTTTCCCCTCACCTCTCACTCAGATGCCAACAGCATGCTGAGCTGTGAGGCCACTCTGTGGGGAGAGCTGTTGGCTGTGGCTTAATTAGGCAGTGTAAGTGTTAGTCAGCCTCTGGCGAAGTGCCAGTACATAGAACCAACAGAATGAGGCAGTTTAGGGCTTTTACACTCTGCTTCTGGCCAGATGAATGAAAGAAACCAGTGTCTAGGTAATTAAGGGAAGCTTTTTTCATTGGAGTCACATAGCAAAATCACAACTGTTCAAAGAGCTGCTAAACGAGTTAAAACAATTTGTACGTACCTAATTGTAGTGGCATTTCATTAGTTTCATTTCTGTTAGATGCAGGGTCTGCAGCACATAAATATTAGAGATGGGAACCTCTAGGCACCTCAGAACTGTAGCCTACACACAGCATGCTCAGTACATCAAAAAAAAATTATTTTAGTGGATCTTGATGTTTCAAAATG
The DNA here is from genome assembly GCA_037974385.1 of Arnoldichthys spilopterus. NCBI lineage: Eukaryota > Metazoa > Chordata > Actinopteri > Characiformes > Lepidarchidae > Arnoldichthys > Arnoldichthys spilopterus. The sequence continues at coordinate 18,423 of JBBPDA010140571.1, forward strand.
TTTTTGATCTTTTAGACAATAAACACATTGTTTCACTGTAAGCTGTGAGGTGGGGCCTCCATGGATGAGACTAGTTTGTTCAGCCCATTCCACTGGTGCTCAGCTGGATTGACATGGGGAATTTGGAGACCAATAAAATGCCTTAAACTGTTTGTCATGTTCAATAAACCAATTCTGAACAATTATTACAGCGTGCCAGTGCACATTTTCTTGCTGAAAGAGTGAAAGTGAAGGTGAAGTGAAAGTGAATCTTTGTCATTGTGAACATACTCAGGCACCACAATGAAATGTGACCTCTGCATTTAACTCATCACACATGCACACGTGGAGCAGCAGGTAGCTGTGTAGCAGAACTACACCTTGCTCAAGGGTACCTCAATAGGTAGTGATATCAGGTCCCAGAGGCAATGTCCTTACCACTAGGCCACATTAAGAAATAATATTACCATGAAGAAGTGTACTAAGTAGGGGGTCAAAGTAACATCCACATGAATGCCAGAGCCCAAAGTTTCCCAGCCAAACAATGTCCAGACCATCATAATGCCTGTCAGCTTGACTTTTTACCATAGTGCATCCTGGTGCCATCTCTTCCTTGATAGGAGGCGCATACACCCCCAGCCATCTACATGGTGTAAAAGAAATATGATTAATTAGACCAGTCCACCTACATTCACTGCTCATGGTCCAGTTACATTGTCCAGAATAACACTAATGCACATGGGGAGAGGGGAATCATGCCCATGTACAGTAGACCCTGTTCACTGCTGAAAGCACCTACAATGGACACATGAGCACAACTGTTTCTGGGAAAGGGTTTGCTTTGTCATGATATAGACCCAAAAAACCAGGACAGAGGCATGTTTACCACTTTTACTTAAAAGTGATACAGTGTTAAATACACTATAATTAAAAAGTTTTAAAAAGTTGGGACAGAGGCAGACAAGAGTGAAACTCTTAGACGGATTTGAAACATTCGTGTGATAATTGGTCTTCTTTCTTGTTCTGTCTTTTGAATCATGTTCTGTTCCCTGCTTTTGATTGCTCTGGTCTGTTTTTGTTTTGGGTTTCCATGTGTTCATGTGTTGTTGTTGTCTTAGCTCTATCTGGCCTTTGTTTCTTGACTCCTCCTTTTGCCCAGATGTATCTTGTCTTGTCTCCCTTTATAAGCCTTTGTGTTTGGTAGTCTGGTGTCTGGTCTTTGTTTCTTGTACGGCCTACGTGACTGTTTCCTGTATCATCTTAGCTTCTGTCTCTATGCCTCTTTCTTTGGTTTTTCAGTGAGTTTCATGTTTTTTTTATGTTTGTATTTTATCTTAGTATTTCGTAGTCTTAAAATAAAACCTTTATCCATCTTGCTTGTACCTACTTCTATAAACCACCATGCATTATAATTCAAGTCAAGTCTTTTTGACAACTTTACAGAAACTGGGTCCGAGCCCCCAAAGAGCAAGCCAAGGGTGACAGAGGCAAGGAAAAACTCCCTAGCAGTAGGAAGAAACCTTGTGAGGAACAAAGGCTGAGAAGGGGGAACCCATCCTCCTCTGGTTGACACTGGATAGCAAAAACAAACAAAAAATATATATATATATATTTATAGCAGCAGTTCCTTGTGTACAGGTGCCATGATTATTTTAGATCAGGTTTTTGGCAGATAGGGCTGTTCATATGGGCTCCTCAGCAGGAGTGAGTGGGTTAAAAGCCGCAAGACTTCAAACCAGTAAGAGGGTATCAGGGTGGGTCAGGGTGGTCCAGATAGCAGAATAGGGCAGGATCACTGGTATCTCAGCAGGGTAGCTCAACAGAAAGGGGGGGGAATAGAGAGAGAGAGAGATGTTGAAATGTTACAAGTGATTAAGAACAATGTACATTGTGGTCTGAGTGCTGGCAGGTGCTCCGGCAAGACTTGCTATGACAGCATAACTAAAGGGGAGACCTAGAAAGACGCACAGACATGAGGGCATCCTGGGGCATCCTAGGGCAGCACAACCTTGACTGTCAACAAACCTGAGTGAACACGTCAGAGTGGGGGGAGGGGGGCAACAGCATCCACACACAATCCAATTCCACAATAAGCAGGGTAACTGGTAACAGGTGAGGGGATTATGTTTGTGCATAAACAAAAAAAGGTACTATTTGTCATTGTGAACACACTCAAACACCACAACAAAATGTGACCTCTGCATTTAACCCATAACACATGCACATGTTGAGCAGTGAGCAGCTATCAACAGCACCCAGGGAGCAGTGTAGCAGGACGGTGCCTTGCTCAAGGGTATCTCAGTAGTGCCCAGGCCGGGACTTGAACCTGTGACCTTCAGGGCCCAAAGGCAATGTCCTAACCACTAGGCCACCACTGCCAAATGCTCAATTTTTGCAAACAAAGATGTGTTGTTGCTCACCACTGTGCTACACTTCTTGAGGGAATTGTCAGTCAGTTTAAGAAAACATTTCTTGGTACAAAAACCATCTACAGTACATAATTTTGTAAAGATTTAGGGAACCTGGACAAATCTCAGTCCATGTAGAATGAGTTCAGAAACCACAGATCAATCATGTCATGCCTCTGCAATAAATATAGCTCAGGAGTACTTGGAAAACCATTGTCACTACTGACATACTACCTACTACTACTACCAAAATGACATATATAGGAGCTGTGCAGAACTGCTGGAAAAGTTCAGGATTAATTATCCTGTTTATGGGAATAAACTATGGCAATTCAGATTGTAGAGGTAGTGCCTGCACCCCTAAACAAAAGCCAGTTTTTCACAGTGTGCAGCTAGGACTTGAATTAGCCAGCCCTTTGGTCACCATTTAGGCCTCATTAGTGAGCTACCTGTAACGGCAACACCTGGGCTGCCCAGCAGAGGGCGGCAAAGTGGTGCCACCCCGCACCAGAACAGCAGAGGGCAGCAAAGTGGTGCTACCCTGCACC
>JBBPDA010140632.1:0-21347 GCA_037974385.1 Arnoldichthys spilopterus
GTATGTTTTTATTGCAGTAGGTGCTGTCTGTAGTAGTATAAGAACTTGGCGTATGTTTTTATTGCAGTAGGTGCTGTCTGTAGTAGTATAAGAACTTGGCGTATGTTTTTATTGCAGTAGGTGCTGTAGGTAGTTACTGTAAGCACTTGTCGTGTGTATGTATTATAGCAGTTGCATCTGTTATTTTACAACTTCGAGAAATGCGTTGGTCTTCTTGTTGCACCACCTTCAGTGTTACTCTATGCAATGCGAGTACTTGATTGTTTCCTCTGTCCTGGAAGTCGCTTTGGATAAAAGCGTCAGCCAAATGAATAAATTAATGTAAATGTACAGTAACATGTAAAGGATAAACATTCATGATTTTCGGGTGAAACTAATATTCAAAATTTGGCACTCTTTAATGCACAATGATTTTAATCTGTGTGATCTAATGAGATTATCTGAGAGCAAAATATATCGTATTAATCAACTGTTTTAATAAATGTTAATAAGAATGCATATATTCATTCATACATTACTGTAATATTGATCTACTTGTTGAAAATGTACTTAAAGATACTTACACCATTGTTGGCCCTGGATATAAAAATGTATAATAAACACATATAGACAATTAATGAAGTCATAATCCTATCAGTGCTTATCCTATCAATCCTAACTTTTTACAATACATATGCATTTGGACTACAGCTTCATAGCCCCTTTCTCAGAACATGATTAAAAGTGTTGACTTTCTTACAAGAAAATCATCTGACGCAATCATTTGTACAGATACCGACTGTGAAGCTAAAAATTCAAATATGAAATAATATTGGTCAATATAATTAATAATTATATTTTTTAATGTTATGTTTCCTTTAGGTTTAGAGAATGTGGGCAGCTATGGCCTGTACATTGCCTCCCAGGTGCTGTTGATAGCTGCCCACTGTTTCACGTGTGATGGGTTAAAAGCAGAGGTCACATTTCGTTGACAAATAGTCACTTTCACTTCACTTCAAATAGTGCTTTACTATCTGACACAAATTCTAACTGCCTGTTAGACTGTGAACAGTCAATTAATGATTCTTTTTGATGTTTTTTTTTTTATACTTTCAGATAATCAAACAGTAGAATCTCAGTCTTAAATAATTTAAATATCATTGTGTCATGATCAGGGCAGAATTACATCTGGTGGCATAATGTAGTGAGTAAGCTGTAACTCCTGTCTTCCCAAGTGTTTATGAGATGTTTTAGGGACTGAGTGTCCTTCAACATAGTACTTTCCACTAATTCACCATTACTCAGTCAAAGATACTTACTTACTTTGTGGCTTTTTGGGGATCAGAATTATCCCTCTGATAATTCCTAAAACAAAGTAAATGGATAGTGATTAACTTACCGGCAATGAGGAGCAAGCCCTACTGTCATGAAGCAGACCTGTAAAGGGGAAATTTCCTAACTCATGTTATAGACAGTAAACAGTAGTCACCAACCCTACATCTGGTGGTCCACTTTTCTGCAGAGTTTAGTTCCAATCTGGATTAAACATGCCTTTCTCCCCTTACATAACACTAATGTATCTGAACCAGCCATTAAAGGACGTATGTACAGTGTAGTGACAACAGTTGAGGTCAGCTTTCAGTCTTTCCAAATGTGCCATTCATGTCATCATTATGGAGGAAAAGCAAGAATATAATTCCTCAAAAATAAAGGTAATTTAATCAGAGCAAACCAGTTGTACATTAAGTTCTGCAAGCAAACAGGATGCATCTGCAAAGACTTCACATGAGATTATTTTCACACTTCAGCACAAGCAGCATGTTCTTGGCACAAAAACAATGTAATTGAATGGAGAAATATGAAGCTTAGAACTTACTTGAGCATATTTGTGAACTGCTCTTAATTATCATTCATAAAAATGAATCCTTTCAATTAATGAAAAGTTTAAAGAACTACCACACTTGGGTGGAGCCCCTTAAGTCACTGGAGTGGTGTTCACATACTTCCCCTAAAGGGCCTATGAGCAAGGCACCTAATCTCCAACTGCTCCCTAGACACCACAGCTGTGTTGCTATCCACTGCTCTAGGTTTGTGTGGTAACTATGGCAGTGGTGGCCTAGTGGTTAGGATGCTGTCTTTGGGACCTGAAGGTCGAGTCCCAGCCCGGGCACTACTGACGTTCCCTTGAGCAAGGTATTGTCCCATTACACTGCTCCCTGGGTGCTGTTGGTAGCTGCCCACTCCCCGTGTGCACGTGTGATGGGTTAAATGCAGAAGTCAGATTTCGCTGTGGTGCTTGAGTGTGTTCACAATGACAAATAGTCACTTTCACTACTCACAGGTCTCACTGGGTCAAATGCAGAGACCAATTTAATTTAAATAGTAGAATATATAAATATACGTATAAAAAACAATAAAATTAGGATGGCTGTGACCTAAAGGTTGGAGAAGAGGGCATGCAACTGTAGAGTCACCAGTTCAGTCCCCAGGACCAGCAGGGAAAAAATGGGAGGGGTGAATGAATAAGGACTTCTGTCCCCCTCCCACATCCACGGCTGATGTGCCCTTGGGCAAAGCACTTAACCCCCTTAGCTGCACCAACAGATGCTGCAGGGTGTGCAGCCCACTACTCCTGGTCCAGGTATGTGTTCACAAGTGTCACACATGGATTAAATGCAGAAGACAAGTTCTCTGCACTGTTCACAGTGTGTTAGTGCCACATAATATAATATAATATAATATAATATAATATAATATAATATAATATAATATAATATAATATAATATAATATAATATAATACAAATATCACCTTTAAAAAGAAAAACAAAAGAAATTTACAAATGATTTTGGGGGATAATTCTATTTTCTCCAAACATTGAGGTTAAGATATAACCTTTGCCTCTGTCAGATCTATGTCTGCTAAAAGAGGAACTGAAGATAACTATTTTAAAAGTCCTCATTTCTCAGATTTCTCCACAACCTCTCATTAGTCATTCTCAAAATCATACTGAAAGAAATGCCATGTTTTCTGTTCTCTTTAATGTACTTTGTCTGTTTAAAGTATTATAAAATACATTTGTTTAATCTGATCATTTTAAACTTAGTAGCACCAACTGCATAACAGTGCATATATTGCCAAATGTGGTGAAACAATAATAAAGTATAAATGTAAAAGATGTTTAAGTTCCTAGGCCTAGTCCTATTACTATATGCATTAGCAACTTGCTCCAAAACTCAAATCAAACCCTTATCGTAATCCAATCTAAAAGCTAAAAGATATGTCAGCTTAGATGACTTTTGAGCATTTAAAGCCCAGACCCTCTGACCTTTTGGTTTCTTCAAAGTGTACATCCACTCACCTGAACCTGTTCATCACAAAATGCAAGGATATAATTAGAAGGTTTTACAGGAAGAGAGTTAAAAATTCATTCAGATACATAAATTACTAAGCTATGTTAAACTTCAAGAAAAATTCTTTGCTCACCTTTGGGACATTCTGGACATTCGACTCCAAACTCTGTGTACAGAAAAAAATAAAGACCACATTATAGTGTTTTTCTTTTATTTCTGTTTTTCTACCCCAATGTCAAAAGAAGTGGTTTTGGAATGAGGTGCATTACAGTTCAGCCACTCAGAACAGAGGTCAATTACGTATATATGACTCAGTGGAAAAGTAACACAAACAATATATTTTAAAACTGAATGATGACTGTTTTTTTATTTAGTTAAACCACACAAATACTGCAAGGAAAGTGTAGGATATCAGACTTTAACTGGTCTCTAAGATCTGTTAAGTATTCTCTTAGCAGAGACACATGACACCACAAATGTTTTCCATTTCTGTTTATTTTAGTGCACTCCTCCTCCTTCATGTGTCCTCACAATAACTCCTCACTTTAGGTCAACCCTCAACATTTCTGTTGTGGTAAGACCAGGGCTGACCTGGCCAGTCTTAAAAATTACCTGTATTCTTCTCTAAGCATTCAGTGGTCATATTTTTAGGGTTGTTGTCTTGCTACACATCCCGCTTTCTCATTAGATTCAGTGTACGGACAGATCTCCTGATATTTTCCTTTAGATTTCGTTGGTATAATTCAGAGGCCATTTTCTTGGCTTTTCCATGTGATCATCAGCAAACTGTAGCTGGCCAGAAATGTTCTTTTTGGAGAGCAGTAGCTTTCTCCAAGCAACTCTGCCATGTATTAAATGCTTAACACTTGGAGTGATGTTTATGGTCTTGAATTTCCTTAACTGCACCTTGAAGCAGATGTAGGAGTTTTGAAAAATGATTAAAAAAAAAAAAAGCTTTATCACATAAAAAGTGAAAGAAAACAGAGAAAGCTTTCTCTTCCTTGTCTAAATTAAAATTAATAAATTGGTATTTTCTGGATTCTTCTTTGCCAGTTTTCTTCTTTCTGGCACACACTACAGGTCAGCTGAAAATAGAGAGAGCATTCATAAACTAGTTTTTCCATCCATATTCTACTTCTCTCCCTGAGAACTTTTGGTGAAAAATAATGGAGTGGAATTTTTCTGGCTGTCCCTGTTATCAAGATTCCTTTTTTTGATCAGTTATATGACATTTCTATGAATTCTGTAAAACTGAGAGAAGAACAGGTCAGTGCTTCGTTTCTGGATTCTGCAGCAGTTAAGAAACAATTCTGGGTCACAACACAGGTGCAGAAAGTGCACACGTCTTTTTTTATTTTGTTGAGTCATATCACAAGTCATCAAATGTGTGACCAATTAATGAATTTAGTCATTAATCTGTATTTTTTTATTGTTTGTTGCAGAATTCTGAAGAACATCTCCTTCTGTAATCACCTTCTGAAGTTTAATGGTGACTCTGATGTGTCTCAAGATTAAAAAAATTACATTGGTTTAATTTGCACCATAAAAGACAAACAAGATATTTGCTCAATACAGACAGAATGAGTCGGGCCCTATTTCTTTAAAGAACAGACTTAAAAATTTACATATTTCCAGTTGGCTTATAGAATATGTGGGTTTTTTGGAAATGTTTTTGATATATTTGTAGTAGAGTAATTTAAACAGAGTTTCACTGTCTCCTGCCAGTAACTGGATTAAAAAAAAATGTTTTCCAGGAAGCGTATGCAAACTTTAAATTAAATGTAAGGGCATGTGAGACATCTGTTAATATATTTTTTGGATACAGTGTGCAGGATCACCAATTGGTCCTTAGTTTTGTACTACCACCTTGTAAAGCAATGTACTACATAAAATAAGCTAATACACCTATACACTGTCATAGCAGTAGCTAAACAGTAGCAAGTAATATAACCTTGATCACATGATGTCAGGGTGGGCTGCCTCAGCAGTACTGTCGCTATGGTTACCATACTGGTTCTGAGCCTATTTTTCATTTATCTCCATAACAAACTGTTTTGAGATATAATCATTCTGATCAAAAATAATAATAATAATAATTTTTTAAATATCTGACTGGGATTTTCTTACCCATTTTCAGACTGGAGCTCCTGTATCTGTCTCCTGATAGTGAGAGAAAAAAGAAGACCTCAAGATAGTGTTGGCATTAAGTGGTGGACATGACATCAGCAAAAGACAGTTGAATTGGATTGAAAAACTGCTCTATTACAGCAACCTAAAGAATGTCATATATTTGTACATTTAAATAAAGTTTACAGACTTACTTATATTTTTTGCTAATAAAGTAACACACCCCTCCAAATAACAAAGCCGTTCCGAGCACAGCAGCGACTGGAATTATGATGTGATACATATTTTCTTTACCTGAAAGAGATAATACTCAAGTTACTTAAAGCTTTAGAATTTTACCTGAACAAATGTCTCTCAAGATATTTTAAGCCATTGAGGTGTGGAAATGGACCATAGAGGTTGACCATATTTTACTAAGATTTCTGAAAGTGTGCCACATGCAAATCTTATTGCCCCTTATATTAAGAATTGTATCACGGTATATTGCCGGTCATTAAGACATACACCAATCAACCATAACATTAAAACCAACTGCCTAATATTTTGCAGGTGTTAATGTTATGGCAGATCAGAGTAAACATTGCAATGCAATTTCAATTATCTAAGTGTCTAAACACTGTAATATGTGAATGTGACTATGTCAACTGTAGCATCAAACTGATTTCACTTACGCTTCACATATAAGCGGGTAGTGACTGCAGAGCTCTTGCTGCCATGGAAACTGACACTGCAGGTGATTTCTTTGTGGTCATCCTCCTTTGTTGGAATGAAAGTGAGCAATGACTCCACTTCCCATGTTCCACTGCCTCTGTTCTTGTTGTACACAGTGGCTCGACTATTTAAATAGCTCCAGGTGATGATGGGGGGATGGGCAGGACAGGTGTGCTTGACAGAACACATTAATGAAGCAGGCGCTCCCTCCTCCAAGACTTCACTCTTTTCCAGCACTGGTTTCTCTGGCTCTACTACACAGTAAGAATGGTGAGTTATTTTTTTCAAGAGAAAGACTCAATCCACTTCTTTATTTTTAACATAATGAAGATCACCTGGAAAAAAAACAGTAGGACCATACTGCAAAATATATACACCAATCAGCCAAAACATTAACACCACTGACAGGTAAAGTAAATAACATTGACTATATAGTTATTTCATTACAGTGGCACCTCTTAGGGGGGTGGGATATATTAGACAGTAAGTTAATGGTCATTTCTTGAAGTTGATGTGCTGGAAGCAGGAAACATGGGCAAAGGACCTGGCCCACTTCGACAAGGGCCTTATTGACAAGGGAGTCAGTGCATCTCCAAAATGGCAGGGCTTGTTCCAGGTGTGCAGTAGTTAGTACCTACCAAAAGCAGGTCAAGGAAAAACAACTGGTGAATCGGTGACAGGGTCATGGGCACCCAAGGCTCATTATATGTTACAGTTGTTCCAGGCCTGCTGTAGTTAGTACCTACCAAAAGCAGTTCAAGGAAGAACAACTGGTGAATCAGTGACAGGGTCATGGGCACCCAAGGCCCATTATGTATGTAGGGAGTGAAGTCTAGCCTGTCTGTTCCAATCCCACAGAAGTACTTTGGTTTAAAAAGTGAATGCTGATAGAAATGGCACAGAACACACAGTGCACCACAGTCTGTTTCAGCAGCTTGACATAGACGTGCTCATTATTAGGCAGGTGGTTTTAATGGTATGACTGATAGGTGTATATATTAAAATTAATCAGAACCACAGCCATACTTACACATTATGGAGATGGTCACACAGTTTTGCACAAAAGAGTATTGTTCTCCACCTGGAACTTCAGTCCTGAAACAGAACGGGCCGTCTTCATAGCCACGGATTCCATCTATCTCCAAGGTGCAATTTTTCTCACTCAAGCGGCCAAGTAGTTTTGTGCGACCTTTGAAGGTGTCCGTCACTTTAGTTGAATCCTCATGATAGATAAATTCTGAATTCTTCTCTTTGTGCCAGATTCCTCTCATATGCGAATCTGGAACCAGTTTGCCTGGGTAATTGAACTTGCAGGGCAGCACAACACAAGATGTGACCAACCCTTTGATTTCATTGACAACTTCTGACTTCCACACATCAGAAAACACAGTGGCAAAGGTCACTGGAAGAAAATGAACAAAATTATTACTGACCTAAGAAATGCAGTATTTACAAACATAATGTAGCATGCAATATTTAAAAACAAGTAAGTTATTATTTTTTAAATGCATTTATACATTATTCATACATTAAGTAATATTAATGGATAATATTCAGATTTGTACCCTGAAGACAAAGCCAGAAGAACAGAAACTGTGCTGGTGCCCCCATACTGGAACAGCAAACCTGACAGACTGTTACAAAAAGACATACATACATACATACAAAACATATTTGAACAAATTACTAAGGGTAATCCACAGGATACTGTATGCATTTCTATATATATGCAGTGATCTAAAAATATATTCAGACTGAGTTATCTCTAAGTTCCTTACTTTTTTCATTTAATGCAATATTTAATTCCAACCATGGTGCTCTAATCATGCTTCTGAAGATAAACTAAGACATAAAGTGGCAGCTGCATACAGAGCCAGGCACTGCAGTTACTCTCAACTTGGCCCACCTAACAGAGTCTAGGCCTCATATGCTAGAATATCTGCTCAAAATCAATTAGTCACAAATCATATTGAATACAGCAAGTAACTTATTAAAATGTGCAGTTTCTGTATTATCTTCAAGGGTAAAATGTGTGTGTGTATATATATATATATATATATATATATATATATAATGTCATTGTCTTCACTTTTTATGTATATTGATTGACTTATATAATCTGTAAATTGCTTGTAAATTGTATATTTTGCCTTTTATATTGTATACTTAATCTATATTACTGTCTGATGTATATTGTATAGTAAGTCTGATTCTAATTCAGATTCTGAATGTGATACAATGTTAACATTATTAAATGTTTTAAAGATTTTAAGTTAGCAAAAAAGACAAAGCTACATAGCAAACTCTCCAGGCTACAAAGCTACAAACCCTCCAGGCTAGCTAACAGTATTATAATAAATAATACAATGTTGGAATAATATTTCATATTGACTCAAGTTAGGAAAAAATGCAAACATATTAGTATTATTTTTGTCATAATATTCACATATGGTCTCGGATACATTTTAGAAATAAATAATGTAACAAATAAAGGAGTTTAACTTACACAGTGTTCTCTGGAACGAGGAAGGTTATATGCTATTCAGCTAGATGATAGAACTTATGTTCTTAGGCCTGAGACTGATTTCTTCTACGCTCATTAATGAACATATCAACTCCTTTGTTATCTCTTGAAGGGAGGTGCATGTTTAAAGTCCTGCCCTTGAAAAAAAGTAAAGAGAAATCATTTGAAACCTCTTTGGGTAAATTGCAATATAGTTTTTTTTTTATAGAAAACATAACATTTACAAACTGAAGTCTCATGTAATAGCCATGTGCTTGCATTCCAACTCTCCTTGCTTTGGTAAATGTTTTTAGTCTTAGGTTATTAGGCTTTATTAAATAAAATGCTTTTCTACCAAAAAAACATAAGCATCAATGCATACTTTGTTTCTGTCCTTACCAGCTCCATCACAGTCTGGTGTGGAAGCTGCACTGCTGTGGATAGGACGGCCCTCCAGCATGTGATAATAACCGCACAGTTAATTGCAGGAGCAGCCTTCCTTCCACACAATAGGACATTTATCAGACCAGGGTCATCAGGGGGGGGGGGGCAACAAGACAGGCCAACAGCTTCTTTCCACAGGCAATCAGGCTTGTGAATAACTCCTTAATGCATTGACACCAATGTGAAATGTCACTAACCACCTCATTATCACACTGCATACATCAACATTTGCTACTGACCTGTCCATTGTTTATATTGTTTACATTAATGCACTCTGCACTTTAGGACCATCTTGGTTACAACTCTATTATAACATTAAATGTTAATTATCTGTATTTGCCATCTACCATCATGCTGCTCACAGTACTGCATAATGCATCTGGTATTTTATTTAATTGCACTGCCATGTTTACATATTGTAATAATGCACATTGCACTTTATTAATGATGCACCTACTATCAGCTATTATCCATTGGGTAGATCTGTAACCTGTATGTGGCTGTATTTGTGTTTATAGGGCAGTTGTAGCCTAGTGGTTAGGACGCTGCCTTTGCGACCCAAAGGTTACAGGTTCAAGTCACCACTGTGATACCCTTGAGCAAGGTACCATCTGCTACACTGCTCCCGAGGTGCTGTTGATAGCTGCACATTACTCCACGTGTGCACGTGTGATGGGTTAAATGCAAAGATCACATTTCATTGTGGTACTTGAGTGGTTCACAATGACAAAGTCACTTTCATATATTCAACACATTCAATCTTCAACAAAAATGTTATTTTACAGCAAAGTACAGTAGAACACTGACTGAAGTTCAAAAATTAGTTCAATATTTCTGAAGCCAGTCCCATTCACCTTTGATGTAAATAATAAACAAATAAAAAATAGAAAATACATATTAATGTAATATTTTAACAGAATTCAGATTTATTATTAATATGAGTTTTGAGAATTAAGGTCTAGGACATGTTGCTGCGTAAACCACATTGCCATGCCATGACACTCACACAATCTCTAAGGAAATGGTTAAGCCCAAATTAGCAGCAATAAAGAGAAAAATGAAAGAGTTCACTTTAACTAAACCTTGGTTTTACTAACTTGGTTTATTCTGTGAATCAGCCAGTACTCTTTTGATTTCCAAGGCATAATGGATGAGGACAGCTCAGAGAAACAAACACTGACAAGAAAAGCATGTGTTACAGTATTGTGGCTCACTACAAAGCTGCTGGTGCTCACTATCCCCTTGCGTAAAGTTAAGCTCAGCCACTGGGTACTATGATATCAGTACAACGTTATATTTCCTCATAAGACACTGTGCATCAGGTGTAATTTTTAACATAAACTAAAACAATGACAACTGTCAGGCTGAAGGGTATCAGCATGAGATTTTGGTTTTATGCCTTAAGCAAGTCTGGTTAGGTAGAAAAACATAAAGTAATATAAAAATACAAAATTAAGAACAAACCAAGATCTACCACTGAAGGATGCAGGTTCAAGTCCTGGCCCTGGCACCACTGAGGTAGCCATGGATCCGTCCCACTACCTGCTGCTCGCTCCATGTGTGCATGTGTGATGGGGTAAATGCAGAGGTCAAATTTCATTGTGGTGCTTGAGTGTGTTCACAATGACAAATTGACTTATCTTTGATTAATGTTTGGCTCTAATTTTTCAAGATCTTAATGACTCACCTCTGTTTATTCTAACCAATTCTAAACAAGAAACCAAACAGCAATTAATAATGATGTTCTCATCCACTGAAAGGTTCTTTGATGATCCCAAAGTGGGTCTTCTGGGGTTTTGTTTCAAAAGAACCCTTCTAGCACCAGAGTGCCTGGCCTAGAGGACTATATACATACTTATTGTTCTTTTAAATGCTTTGATTACAGTGAAAACTGCCTGAACTTTGTGAAACCAGCTTCTTGACTCTGTGAACCTGTCTGACTGATCAACTGACTCACTAAATATATATGAGCAAAAAGTTTACAGTGACATGATCCACTTTTAGTAAATCACCCCACAGTAGACTCAGCTGGATCCCAGCCTAACAGTGAATCTCTATTATTAGCAGCCTTGGACCATTCACAGCACTTGCGGCACAGGAGAAACAGCCAAACATTTTTCAACAAGACTCCAGCTGAAATAGCAAGAGACTCATTATATGGAATTATGTGCAGTAAACTTTTCTGGTGTTCACGAATAACATGCAATCCTGTTAATGTGAATGTTTATATGATGAGATAAAAATTCAGAATTCAGACTTTTTATTAATATAAGTTTTGAGATTTAAGGTCTAGGACATGTTGCTGCATAAACCATATTGTCATGCAATAACACTCACACAATCTCTAAGGAAGTGGTTAAGCCCAAATTACCAGCAATAAAGAGAAAAATGAAAGAGTTCACTTTAACTAAAATTGGTTTCATTCACTTTAATTCTGTGAAACAGCCAGTACTCTTTCGATTTCCATCGTCTAGAGGGCAAATAATGGGAAGTCGAGTATTAGAGAGAAGTCAACATTTGAAAAAATGACCACAAATAAAGTGCAATCCACAACAGAATAGATGAGGACAGCTCTGAGAAAAACACTTGCCTGCACTAGTGGTACAGTATTCCGGCTCACCACAAAGCTGCTGGGGCCGATTACATCAGTAAAATAAAATATTTACTCGTAAGACACTGTGCATAACGTGTAATTTTTAACAAGAGCTAATACAATGGCAACTGTCAGGCTGAAGGGTATCAACATCAGTGTTCGAATGTATGCTTTAAGCAAGTTTGGTCACATAGAAAAACACAAAGTAATATAATAATACAAAATAAAGAATAAACACAAGACTTATTCCTAATTAAATTTTAGAGATAATTCCACAGCAAAACTACTCAAGGTACAAACAGACAAGATAATGACAGGATGAAGCTACAACCAAGACATATGTGACTGCAATAAGAAGGTGAACTGTTCCAAAACATGTTCCTGATCAGTTTACATACTAAAGAAACCTTTCATTACCTTTAACTTCATACCCTGGTCTTCATACAGCTGGCAAGATATTCTAAATTAAATTGTGTCAACTTATTCACAGACTACGGAACGTGAATTTGAAGTTTATCCCAGTTCCAGTACATGAGGAAGTAGAGTGAGATTAAAGTGTGTATAAAACAGCCAAAAAAGCATTAAAATATGAGAAAGTTGAGACCCCTGTACTAGAGAAAAAAAGTTATGCCTGGAAGGTAATGATTAACTAATGGCGAGTTATAAGAGTGTACAGCAGTGCTGGAGGGCCTGGTGATTCTGCAGCTATGCTGGACATTGACAGCAATAGTATAAAACTAGACTACAGTTTTGGGCCATGGTAGCCATATTTTCAGGTACCTTAGGAAGTCTCTGCCATTTTGCTTCACTTTTATCCACTTTTTTAATTGCCTCATGGCCTCAGGTAACATATAGTGAGGGTCTCCAACTTTTTCCATGAGAGCAACTTTAAACAAGTGTTCAAGAGCTACTCATGTCTTATATTATTACTCACAGGAGAATGCCATGTAAAGATGAACTGAACAGTGGTACCACAGTTAAGGCATACACACACACACACACACACACACACACACTTGTCTTTTACATTTGTAAGAAAATTGCTTGGTGGAGCAGCGGGCAGCTACCAACAGTGCTCAGTGCTCAAGGGTACCTCAGTAGTGCCTGGTCAGGTCCCAAAGGCAGTGTCCTAACTTGGAGTCTATCCACACAAACACAGGGAATGAACCCCGGACCTTCTTGCTGTGAGGTGTCAGCTCTAACCACTGCACCACTGTGCCACCCTGTTTATTTACAAAATAATAAAAATAAAATTTCATTTGAGATGCATAGTGCTTGATTTACAGTGCTAATGCAAATAATGCAGCTGCTTTTTTTGTTGCAAGCACAGTTTTCCAGACTACTGACTGTAACATCTTGATAAAAAAAACCTAGAAAACTGGGTAGGGCTCTCTGGAAATATCTTTGATGGTTTGAGTCTACTTGACCTGACAATAAGACATTCATTAGAGAAAAAAAATTACTAAAGACCTGGCATGAAACACAACTAAATGTTGATTATAAAATGCTTAAAAAAACAAGGTTCTTTTCATAATACTGATATTAGTAAAGCTGGTCAGTTACATTTAGCTAGTCTCATCAAGTACCAGTCTCATTAGTCTGGTACTTGAACTTGATCTGGGATTTTAGCCATTGACCTTCAGGGAGGAGTACCTCTCTAACCTTTATACCTGTATGTTATATGCACGTTAACTACTTTTGAAAAAGCAATTCTTCACATTTGTTTGAAAAGTGTCAGTTAATGTAATGTGTCACGCCCCTTGTGTTCCACATGTCCATGTCATGTCTTGGTTCCATGTGCCCTTCCCTCGTGTTGTTTGTCATGCCCTTACCCCGCCTTACACCTGGTCCTCATTCTCCGTCTCCTCCCTGCTCCAGGTGTCTCTCATTCATATTGTCTATTTAAACCCCTGTGTTTGGTTCACTCGTCGCTGGTTATTGTCAAGTCAAGTCAAGTCATGTTTATTTGTATAGCGCTTTTTAGAACTGACGTTGTCACAAAGCAGCTTTACAGAAACCGGGTCCGAGCCCCCAAAGAGCCAAGGGCGACAGAGGCAAGGAAAAACTCCCTAAGCAGTAGGACAAAACCTTGGGAGGAACCAAGGCTCAGAAGGGGGAACCCATCCTCCTCTGGCTGACATCGGATAGCAAAAACAAGCAAAAGAAAAGAAAGAAAAATAAAATAAATATAAATATAAGTAATAGTTCTTAGTATAAATGGGCAGCAGCAGTTCCTTGTGTAGAGGAGCCATGAAGACTTTAGATCAGGTCGATTGTATGTCTTTATGTCGTTCTGCCCTGTGCGCCTTCGTGTGTTTTGTGTTTGTCATTTTGTTTAATAAACCCCTTTGTTTTACAAGCTCGCTGCACTTGCTTCCTCAAACAACCCTAGATCGTGACAGTTAAAGCCTTTCTGCACTGTCCTGCTGCTTATATCTCCTGGAACTTCACACATTCCAAAAATAAGTTTTTCTTCCTCTTTCTTCAAAAGGGAACAGAGAGCAAAATAAACATCCTATACTGGAATACATGTCTATCTTCTTCATTTCTAAAAACTCTAACTTAGGTCAGACATGACTTTTTACAAATATCAGAGAAAGCAAAAACCCAAGTTAGCTTCCTCTTTCCAGCCTGCAGACTCTTTAAAGGGCCACAATAGTAGCCTAAATATTAGTATTACTAATGCTGTTGGACGCTAAACACTTTTAAATGGTTTATTGTTTTAAATAAATGAAATAAATGTGAACTGGTCTGTAATAAGTAGCTAGATAAAGTGAAGCTTAAATGTATTGTTTTAGAGCTAATACAATTTGTTTGTTGATGTTCTGTTTTTGCTTTGATATCTATTCATTATATTTCGACCTGCATTTATCTGTATTTGGTTCCTAAAATGGGTTTAAATAACATAATACATTTCTAGTGCTTTCTTTTGGATGCAAAACTGTACATTGGAATATGAAACACATTTTAAAGTAGTTGTTTCTTGCTAGCACTTGACTGGCTCTGAAATTCACAAGTCACTTGACTGGAATCTAAAATCTATGGAAATAAAATGGTGTCAGTGAATTTAACATGTTTTCAGTAATGTACATAGCAATGTCTTAACAAACTGTGTTTTTTACCTTAATCAAACTTACAATGCATTTATGAGCAATTTTCACAAAGTGAACTGTACATGTTTGGCTTTTACTGAGCAAATAACAAAGGCCTGATTAGTCGCCAATATTTGTTTCTTAACAGTTTTACAATGTGAGATGAATCTCATCAGTTTCCACGTGGGTGACATAGTTATATTTAAAACTTGATAACTTCAGATCAAAAGATGATAGAAACATCATTGAAATGGAAACTGATCAAGACAAGTGTAGCATTAACAATTTTGGAAAATTAGGGCCTTATTTAAAAAAAAACAGTGTTACCTTTACTCTACTGCTCAGGTACTTGCGGTAATTTATCACTGATTCACTCATTTACATAATAAAAATTTGTCAGAAGATGCTGTGACATCTGTGACTCCATAGATTGTTTCTTAATTTAGGCAGAATTTTTTTACCTCAAATGAAACAAAATCATACATTTTTGAATGTTCATGTCATCTTCCTATTCAGGGAATCCAACTGGTTAGGTATAGCCTTTTCTCTCCATCCATTTGAAAATAATAAAGACAAAAAATTGGATAAATTGGACACAAGTAATATTCTGTCATATACATTATTCTAAATTATCCTGTTTAACTGTTATAATTGCTTACTATAATATAATTATAATCACTTTTAAGTGTTGATTTATCAGCTATGCAATGCAGCTTTTAAATCAGTGATTGGATGTCTGACATATAACAGCTGAAGTCATTCAAATGAATGGGCTGGCTAAAAAAGATAAATGCAGAAACTCAAAAGTGATGCTATGCTATCCAATGGGAGGACCAGCCATTGTGGTTAGCAGAATCTTTCATTCTAGGAATGTATAGTTAATATTACAAATTTTAAACAAAATTTAAAAAAATACTAAATGATAAATTCAGATCATCCTTGCAGTTTAGATTATTGGCTTATAAATATTGCAGATAATCCTATGACCCAGGTTAGTGCTGGCAAGTTCAGTGAATACTGTGAAATTTAATTTTTTTTTTTTTCAGCAAAAATACACTTAAATTCCAAAGGCCCCACAATCACTCCAGTACTGGAGATCCAGTCTAGGGCTTTGAAGCAATACGAATCAAACACATCAACCTCACCTGTATATTGGCTATATAAACAGGACATTTTAAGTAGACTTTGCGAAGTATTGTTTTTCCTTGGGTGGTGTCATGGCAGAATTAAGTACAACTAAAGGCTAAATTTTATATTAATGAAAGCTCCAAAAAGCAATATAAACGGTCACAATAATAATAATCTTAAGCACAAAGAAGTAACAGGAAGTAGATTGCTGTGTTTTTATCAGTGTTGGTTTATGAAAATAAAAGTAAAAAGTGGCTTCTGCAATTTAAAACTTCCGCTTTACAATCTAAATTACGCGTAAACAATTTGCATAAGATATTTTCCCTTCATTGTATTTATTTACCAACCTTCTTCATTCTCGTCATCTGAGGCATTTCAGGTCTAATTAAAATTTAGGAGTGTAAAAAAGGATTCTGAGTGGGGAATCACCACTGAACTTTTCAGTTTGGAAGCACAGTTAGAGTTAAGTGTAAAATATCCACATTCAAGCCAAGATTATCATGATAGAAAAATAATTAATTTACTTTGTGTTGTATATCAAGCATTTTAGAATTCTTACACTCAACACAAGCTCACAAAACCAAACACACATGTTTTAAATTTAACCAACTACATGGTGAAAAGAACAGAACTGGCAAAGTGCCCTAAACACATTTATACTACTTACAGTTTACAGATATAAATATAGATATAATAATACATATCATTTGTTTCAATGAGGCATTGACTGGTCATCTTGACCCTCATCTTCAGCCAGTTTGAGTTAGATTAAACTGAGTTTTTTTTTGTTTTATCTTGTAGTTATAACATTATTACTATAAAACACAACAGGCTATAATATACATACAATATATATAGAGGAAACATAAAAAAAATAATAAGGGAATTTATCTTCTGTCTTTGGTTGAGGATTGTATTGTGGTTATAGTGAGGTTCTCATATCAATCTACATAATAAATGGGAAGAAAATAAAACACTGTTGGGTTGTCATGTGCTTTTACAGATCTTGTTTTATGGTTCTATCTGAAAAATGGTGTCAGCTAATGAACTTCACAAGTAATAGATAAACAAGCCATGAACAAACAAGTCCTGGTAGCTGTCATTTATTGTTTGATTTAAATATCAAATTCCATGACAAAAGCAAACAGTTTATATTAAAAGGAACGGACAAATCACAGTAGCGCCTATGTTGGCATTCTCTGTAAGGTTTTACTCTTAAAATGTTAAACAATGTCAAAGTTAAACTATGCTTTGCACAAACTCTAAGCATTTTAGCAAAGTAAAATATAAGAATATCATTTTGTAGAAATGACTTTTTATATCTTTAACTTTCTATATTGTAAATGTAACAACAAAGCGTATATATACAATTATACATTATTTTTAATTTCCTTATACTGCTCTCTTAATTCATCAGCATCTAAGAATATGCAGATCTGTTATGCATAAACCTCCTGTTTTCATGAGCTTCTAAGAAGAAAAGATATGAAAACAAAAAACATACGCATCAGGAATCAGTAGAAGGAAGTGAAACATCAGATGCTGGACAAAAATAAATAAATAAGAAGAAGCTGATGTCCAGTGGAGCTCTACAATATGCAAAATTTGCTCTTTTCTTCTATCATTCTGATACAGGCCTCCTACTACTTTCTAATTTTACTTCGTTGAGACACATCTATGACAAACTTCACAATAAAAAACTTTCATTGCAAGAGACTTTCAAACAATTGCTACTTTTTTTTCTTGTTTGTCTAACATGGATGTCAGTGAAGGATGTAACCTTTGAGTCTTACTCCATTAATACATTTTCTCTGTCAGGACTGATTTTATACAGTGGGCACTAAGCTCAGTTTAAAAATGAAGTCTTTTGACCAAGTGCAGTTCAAAAACATGGGAAATCAATCATATCAATTGCAGTTTCATAATGAAAGGGTATTTTCTAAAGATGAGTAAGTTGTATTGAAAACTTAACTGGAGCAAAAGGTCACTTTTTTATAAGAGCATGATTAAAAGTATTAATGACAGCCATAGTTCATTTGTTTTTCATGTGATTACAAATAACAAAATTGTGCTTAATGTTTGTTCAAATCTTCGGAACTTGATAAAAAATGCACTCTTAACAGAATGGATACAAACTGGCAGAAAATAAGAAACAGCCTGGTCTGGTAGCCTGGCATCCATCATCAGATATTCCCATATACATTCAGATCACCCATATTGGTGTAATCATCATCATCGTAGTTCTATGGATAAAAGAAAAGGGCATGAAGTGCAAAAAGAGTCATTTAAATATATATCTTAAATTCATATTACAAGTATTAGCAGATATATTATTTTAGTTTTTTTCAATTTAAACATCTTTCAAGGTTTGCCAGGTTTAAGGTTTTGTACATTGTAACACAAAATGTATATAAATTTATAAGTTTTACACATAAAAACGAAAATAACTAAACAAGAAAAAATATATAATAGGAAATTGGAAAAGGTGGAAAAAAAAGAGATTAATCTAGCCAGATACATAGTAATAGTAGAAGTAGTAGTTGTAGTAGTAGTAATAGTAGTACTAGAAAGAGAAGGAAGAGAAGTAGTATTGGTAGCAGCAGCAGCAGCAGTAGTTGTAGTAGTAGCCAGTTCTGCTTGTAGAGGTTTAAATCACTCTAAAATGCAGCCCACAGCTCTAAACAGGCTAAATTTTAGGAACTGTATCTGGCCAATATTCCACACAGTATGTGGTCCCAAAGTAAATGTCAGATGTCAGGCCGAGCATCAGGCCAAATCTAAGCAGGGAAATGACTTACTGCTGAGCATGTGGTCGCTGATTTGCTGTAGGTTTTCTTTTCACTGAGACATTTATGAATAAGGAGATAAGAACAGACATTATCAAAAAATCAGAACTTCAGTGCCATCTTTTTAAGCCTGATCTATGTTTTTATATGACATTTTTGTACATATCAATTCTCAGTTTGTAGTTTTTGTACTATACCTCTTTGGAGATGGAAAGCGAGGTTTGGAGAACCCTGCACTGCTTGACACAGTGCTTACACAGTTGTTTGACCTGTTTGCACAGACAAATGAGAAACATAATTTAACAAACACGAGCTGACTAACTGTCGTAAATGCCCAAAGACTGCAAACATATTAACATGCCAGTCATCTTTATTATTCATACAGCTAAGGTTTGGAAAGGTTTGCCATGGTCTTTTATGGTCAGTCAGCTCGACTTTTCTAAGTTCAAGACTGTGAAGAATGTTTATAAATGAAACTAAGCAGGCTATTGTTGAACGTGTAATGCCTTTTTGACACTACATGATTGTGAAATTGCTCTGATCGCTGTACTGTTCACATTACACAACCTCAAGCCTCCCTAGTCAGACAGCTGTGCAGTTTGAACAAAGCGGCGAGAGAAGTTCACCAACTACACCATCTTTCAGCACAACTGGTCCGTCTGCTCTACAACAATGTTCTGCCACAAAGCCATGAAAGAAATGATGCAACCCTCGTGCCAAACAGGAGGATTTCCAACATAAACATACGCTGCTTGTGCAATTATACGTTTGGAAAAATCATGTGAAAAGAAAAAGAAATGGATGTTGGTAAAGGAATGGATCAGCCCACATGAGCAGCATGGATTGTCTGTTCTATAGCGAGAGTTAGAGGTAAGTCATTCGATTCTGTTCAGCTTGCTGAATCTACTGTGACACTCTCTGTGTCAGGGTTTTTTTTTAGTTTGTGAACTCAACTGTTTTGTGGACAGTGGTGGCCTGGTGGTTAGGCCCTTATAAACCAAAGGTGGCAGGTTCAAGTCCCGGCCAAGCCACCACAGAAGTACCCTTGAGCAAGGTACCGTCCCTCTCTTGATAGCTGCCCACTGCTACATGTGTGACTGTATGATGGGTTAAATGTAGAGATCGCATTTCATTTGGGTGCTTGAGTATGTTCACAATGACAAATAATCACTCACAGGTATTTAACAGGCTAGATATCTGGTCAGAGTTGGTGACTAGTCATTTTAGTGACTGTTGATCACTGATCAAACATGGAATTGTTCCCAATCAAGCACTTTTGTTAAATTTATAACAAAAAAGCTGCTAAAAGTGTTTTTTTTTTTTAATCGGCAAGAAACCTATATTGATCTAACTAGATTGGTTTGATGTCTGGTTTTAAGCCTAATGTTGTCAGGTGGTACAGAAAAACAGATGGGTTGAATCTCATTCTAAAGCCACTGGATTTGTCGAAGTAGATAATGTGTAGTTCTAGCCTCTTCACTGTGCTTCTCTCTTAGTCCTCTCTAATTGCAACACTGATCTATGTTAAATTAGAGATTAATGTGCAAATAGCAGTAAAAATGTCTGTCAGAGGTGCAAAGTGTGACTGTGAGAAAGTAGTTTAGTGCACAGAAAATTTGTCAGATACTCCTCTGCTCTTGGTTAAAAAACTCTGCATCTGCATATCTGTAGAACAGTAGTAGTAATAAACTAATACAAGCAGCTTATATTTAGCAGATATTACAGCATTTTACAGTATTTAATGTATATATTAATCATATATACAGTGATAAGCACAGGTAATAAAATCCACATTTCTACTGCTGAGATTTGAGTTTCATACATATAAAAAGCTATTAAGTTATTGCAGAAGTCATAATTATAAATGATTGATGAGACTTAATACAGTTATGGTAATTTGATATGCTAAAGAATGTTATGCATATTTGATGGCACACTCCTAATGAAATGCTGTTAGTAAATATATAAAAATAACACTTTCAATAATTATGGTGTTGCCCCCCACATCGCATTTCCTTTATCTTGTTTTTTACATTTTAAGAAACATTTCGAATCAAAAATTGACCTTTTAGTATCTCAAGTACAGAAAACTAATACATTTCAAACATAAATCTATATTTTAATGAAGATACTTACTTAGTGGCCATATTTACAGCAGGCTCACTCCTGCGATAACTCCTGTAATGCAGAAATATAGAAGATATCAGGTTTACATTAGATCATATAACTTTATTGAGCAAGCAAGCAAACCCACCCAATAAAGGTACTGGTTAATAAACATAGATGTGGTTAAAACTAAGATTTGGAACAAGCTTACCTAGCAAGTTTTTACAAGAATATGTTCATATCTTATCATCAAGTCAAACTAACTCATATGACCAAACAAAGTTCAACAGCCTTTAGAGAATAATGTAAGACCTTGGTGTGTTCTACTGTCAATATTTCTACATTAAATCTAAGTTTAGATGCATGACAAAATAATGCCAAAAGTACAGATACAGACCTTGATGTCCTCATATACAGTCATAACTGCCCCTAATGAAGCTACTTTTAGTATACAGTGGGTATGGAAAGTATTCAGACCCCCTTCAATTTTTCACTATTTGTCATATTGCAGCCATTTGCTAAAAT
>JBBPDA010140659.1:0-21345 GCA_037974385.1 Arnoldichthys spilopterus
TTGATTATTTAATTAATATTTGTGTGCAATCTTTACTGTGCAATCTTTGAGGAGGCTCTGAGTCCAAGAATTTCATTACTGGTAATGATGTTTCATTGTTACCTGTATATGACAATAAATCTGAACTTGAACATTCATGTGCTACTCTAATGTTGTAATGTACTCTAAGTTATTCTGACTTAATGGGATGTTCACATGAATTTTCATAGTCTGGTATTCATTTTTCCAATAACTGCAGTATTAACCTTAGCGGGACTGTGGTGAAGCATCTCCAAAAAAAGATTTCACTGACCATGTGGACCTTCGATACCAGTAAACCTAGACTTGGATTAAGAGCTGCTAGTCAACAAAGATTATACCTGAGCTGATGCAAAACCTTGACATAGAATTGTTTTTCTCTATTTCGTAAAGTTAGTAATAAGTTTGTTAGGTATATACTTATTGTCCTAAGTACTCCTTAAAGAGGTGGGTCTTCAGTCGTCATTTGAAGACAGTGAGGGAGACCTTCATCCAAAGTAATTCCCAGATTTTGTGCTTCCATTATGGGAGTAATGACTGCATTCTCAAATGTACAGGATGTACAGAAGTTCAGTTTTATTGGGATTTTTTGTGTTGTCATCCAGGTAGAGATGTCATTCAGGCATGCAGAGACCTGAGGGTCACTGAGAGGAAAAGACAGGATGAGTTGAGTGTCATCAGCATAACTGTGGTAAGAGAAATCATGTAAAGATAATATATCCCCAAGAGTGTGAGTTTATAGACAAATAAGTAGGGGCCCAAGTACAGAGCCCTGGGGAACTCCAGTAGAAACTTGTCGGAGTTGACATAAGCACTTTCCATGACACTTTATAACTGAAGCTGTCCAGGTAGGATGCAAACCACCACCAGGCAGAACCAGTGATTCCAAATTTGATGAGGGAAGCAAGGAGTATTTGATGGTTTACCGTGTCAAAAGCTACCAAAAGATCTCGAAGAATTAGTATAGAAGACAACTTCACTGTCTTGGCTTTGTGAAGGTCGTCTGTGACAGCCAGTAGTGCAGGTTCTGTGTAATGTGCTGTTTTGAACCCAGATTGCCTTGGGTCATGTATCTTGTTTTGAGATAAGAATAGGTTTAGTACTTTGGAGAGGAATGAAAGTAGGGACCCTGGTCTGTAGTTAAAATCTTTAATGTCCAGTGTCCAGTGGAGGATGGAAGTGACCACAGCTGATTTGAAAGCAGTGGGGACATAGCCAGTTGTCATTGAGCTATTAATAATGTGTTTGATGAAAGGAGAAAGATCAGAGGATACGGTTATAAGTGTAGGTGAAGGTATAGAATCAAGTGGGGATGTGGTAGGGTTGCAGGTTTTTAGAAGTTGAAGAATATTCTCAGAGGAAAGAGAAGTAAAGCAAGAAAGTTGGAGGTGGTCTGCAGGCTAAGAGTCTGGGAGGGAGACAGTGACTAAAGTGAAGGTTTGTCTGATCCTGTCAACTTTATCATTAAAGAAAGCTGCAAAATCCTCTGAGATGAACAGGAGAAGGAGGAGGCTTGAGAAGTGCAGAATATGTGACAAAAAGTCTGAAGGGGTTAGATGCTGATTCTTCTTGGATATGAAAAAATAAATTTTTACATGTGTAGAGAATTTAGATAGAAGCATTTGATAAGAAATGAGATGAGAACTTACATGTGATTTCCTCCTTTTTTCTTCAGCTCTCAGTTCTATTTGGTTGCTGCGGAGAACATCAGATAACCATGGTAAAGGAGGTGATTTGCATCTTGATTTAAAAGATAGTGGGCATAGCTGGTTTGCAGAGTGGATGGAAGACAGATGAGAGTGTGTAACTGTTTCAGGAGGGGACAGGAGGATGGTGTTTCAGTACAAGGCAGAATTGTGGATGAAAAAGCAGATGAGGAAAGGGTATGGTAGTCATGACGGGTTGATGTGGAGGTGACTGGGTGGTGGCCAGTGGTGTCAGTCTGAAGGGATAAATTGAATGATAAGAGATGGTGGTCAGAAAGATGCAGAGGGGTAGTCAATATGTCCAGTACAGGAGTGAATCTGGTGAAGACTAGATCCAGGACATTATCAACCGTGTGGGTTGGAGGAGATTTGTTGAGATGCAGGGCAAAGGTTGACAGAAGTGTGAGAATGCCAGATATATGCAGCTTGTCTTTAGGAAGGTTGAAGTCACTGAGAAGAATTAGTGGAGAGTCGTCATCTGGCAATTAGCTAAGAAGAACATCCAGTTCTTCAGTGAAGGTCCCTAATGGACCAGGTGGATGATATATAATGATGATGTGGAGTCTAGTAGGGTGAATTATAGGAATACAGTGTAATTCAAAAGAAACCATGTTGAGGTAAGAGTGGGACACAGGTGTGTAATGCCATTTGTGAGAGATTAGCAGACCTGTGCCCCCACCTCTTCCAGTTGTGAGAGGGGAATGTGAGAAAGCAAACGCAGAAGAGAGAGCAGCTGGTGATGCAGTGTTCTGTTCTAATCTAAGTCTCTGTAAGAGCTAAGAACTAAAGGGAAGCTAGGCTGGAGATGAAGTCTGCCTTTTGCACAAAAGACTGGCAGTTCCATAGCCCACCACATACAGAAGATGGTGGATTTTGGCACAAAGTGGTATGAATAAGGTTGTTGGGGTTCCTACATCTACACATGGTGAGATGTGTGAACAGCTATCAAAACAAAGCACATACATACATATATGTATACATATACATACACATACACACGTACCCCATTGAAAGGCAACAGTTTTTGTGCCAAGGTGGAGCCCCCAACACATCCAACCAGGCTCCCTAGCAAAATAACAGGTTCAGTCTGATGATACAAGGGTGTCTGATGTCCACCATCCAGAACTCTTGATGCACCACCATGGTGGTAAGCAGCACAGCTGCATTGGTGCAAAGCTGCCGGTGCTGTCAGTGCCAGAGTGAATTAGCATGATGGTTAAGTCTGTGTCTACTAATGCTCGACACACAATGACACAGTCCACATAAAGTCCATACACACTACCAAGAGGACTCACATTTGTATACATGTTACCAAGGGAGAGTTTTCTTGGCACGTGGGTAAAGCTCCTCTTTCCTTGACTGCTGCACTGAGTATGGGCAGTTTCTGGCAACATTTTTTTTTTCCCACAATGCCAGCACGGCTCGTTGATGGTGCTGACTGCGTGGTGGTCAAAAAACTTGCATTGGCTCATCATCACTATTGCTGTGGGACTACAATGTTATATTAGCAATTTTGGGGAGAGTGCTATTGTTAGGGATTTTCTCTAGCAATCCCTTCGTGCACTCAACCAAAAGACGACAGGAGACAGAGATCACTTTTTTACAGCTGGGTAGTCGCGCCTCTGCTGCTGCGAAGCTACTATGAAAGCAACTTTTTCTTGGACTACTGTGGGAAAATTGGGATTGCTAAGATATGCATATGAGATATGTGCATAGTGCCACAGGTCTGCTGGTGAACTCCTTCTACATTGTTTTTCCCTGACTGAATTGCTGTGTCGGTGCCACCACATGCCCATAGGGGCACTGTTACTTTTTTTACAGTAGGTAAGCAACACTCCCAATGTGCCCCCTTCCAGAGCAATGGTGAGGTGAATGGTGGCCTCTGTGCAATTCCACCAGTTATGCTGCACCAGATATAGCTTGTGTGTGATCATAAAATTGGTGTGGTTAACCCTTACTTGCAACCAAAAAGAAACCTCATCCTCACAGTGTGTTCATATATGTGTATATTGCATTTAATCTATAGTGAAATGGTTAAGGAGATTGGCCGGTCAGTTCATATAAGTTTACTGTAGGTTTAGTGTAAGGGCATTTAACTTTTTTTGACTTTTTCATTAATGTTTATTTGTAGTTATTTACAGGCCAAATAGGTTTAACTGAAACATTCATTCAGAGAAAAGGCAACACTTTACTCTAGATAAACATAAGAAACCAAATGTCCCAGCATTCTAGGGATATTCTTTATAGCAGGCATACACTATGCAGATTAGGGGGTGGGACAATGCACTATTCACATGAATCACATGAAGTCAATACAATTGTTAAGAAAAATGGTTTAATAATAACAACAACAATAATAATAATAATGTTCAAGCAATAATATTCAAATTTCCAAAAGATTGTTTTGCCATCTTGAATTTCCCAAAATGCATCTCAAGAAAAACATCAACGGTGGTAAAAGAGTAAGTTCCTTTATAACATTCTATATAAGAATGTATTGTACTGCACTGCAATAAAAAGAGTTTATGGAGCAAATAGCAAGTCTAATTCATTTAAAATATGTTAAGAGATTTTGTCATTGCCTGTGTAGTCTTTACAACTTATTTTTTTTCTACAAAAAATAGTATATAAGAAAGAAACATTAAACAACTTTAAAATATGCAATAAA
This sequence comes from Arnoldichthys spilopterus, assembly GCA_037974385.1. Taxonomy (NCBI): domain Eukaryota; kingdom Metazoa; phylum Chordata; class Actinopteri; order Characiformes; family Lepidarchidae; genus Arnoldichthys; species Arnoldichthys spilopterus. Next base: position 4,393 of record JBBPDA010140659.1, read on the forward strand.
ATACACAAAGATTTTACATAAATCACCCATTAGGTTTTAAACAAACATTATTTCTAGAACAATTAAGACATTTCTGGTAAATTAAACAAACACAAAAATCTGTGTTCGGTGAATTAACAAGAACCTTTTTAATTCTTAAACTTTAGTTAAACAAATAAAGACTTCAAATGTTTAAACTTAACTATGTGTTATTTCATGCCCACAGCACAGGAAAAAACACTGTCATGTTTACCACTGGGTTATATTAATAGGTTTTCTTTTAACTACACTTTTTTACTCAATCATTTTAGAACTGAGGAAACAAATTGTTGCAGTTTTCTTAAAGGGCACTTGTTACATTTACAAGATGAGACAGTAGTGCAGCCTTGGAGATTACATCTAGACTGTTGTTAACAATGCTCCTTCATCAGAACAACAGAATCCATTCATCTGTTCACAATGCTTCTCCTTTGATGGTTTAAGCATTTTAAAGGACCATATCTGTGCATTTTCAGCAATGGTGTGATCATCACACCCAAAATGTTAAGGGAGTTTATGAATGGAACAATGTCACAATGAAACAATTCATAACCTATGTTTATCAAAGTAAAAATGGTTAGTAATGCCTGAGGAAAGTAGGTCAACAAAATTATAAGCAATCCTGAGAATATAATTTTAAAAGCATTTCTTTTTTGCTGGTTCCCTAGAGCACTGCCTCTCTCTGTTATCTGTGTGTCACCTGGCCCTGAGTTTTTTAAGACACGCAGAACAGATGCACAGCAAAACAAGATTACAGATGCTGCACTGCAGAAGACAAAGTCGAAAAAAGGGTCAGGAAAAGTTGTAGCAAATGCCTCATATACACCATATGCAGTAGCGATCAGCCAAGCTACCCCAGCTGATGCAATCCTGTACTGGAGGCCTTTATATTTCAAGAATATTATTGGATGAAGCACTGCCAGATACTGCTCAACACATATGCAGATCTGCATTAGGGCTCTGCCAACCCAGCTTACGCCGAAAACAACGTATAACCCTGTCCAAATTTGGTCACTCTTAAAGACCAGCAAATTCAGCATCTCCAAAGCACACTGAATGCAGTAGATGAGGTCCATTACAGTGTGATTAAAAAAAAACACCTGGGTGGGTTTGATTTTCCAGCCAGCACGGAGAGACAACCAGAGGAACCAAGAATGAGCTGGTGTTCCCAAAAAGAAGCAGAGTGACATCGCACAGCAGACAACCATCATTCCCACATGATGTTCTTTTAAACAGACTTGCACAGTGATAGGAGCTACAGTGTAATTATTATCCATTACAGATGTATTAAATTGTGTAGTAATGCTGTAATAGAGAAAAAAAAACAAAGCAATTAGTGAGATCACAAGAAGAAAAATATTTCATGATTCATAAATAAAAATAGATAAAAAGTAACACTAGCAGCATAAGTAAAAGAACACCGATAAAGAGTATATTATAATTATAAATTGTTATACAGTCTATCTAGGTTTTTGTAATGAAATGAGGCTTACTGAATTTTACCTGGTGTTGATGTCTCTGGAATATTGCAAGTCTTCTGAAGTTTTAAAGAAATCCACTGAAGTGACAAAAAACAGACCTGTTCCTAAAAAAGGTGTTTAATGCAACATCATATTCGTTTTAACTTACAAAGTCATTTTAATAAAATAAATTTACACACTCTCAGTTTGTGACTATACTATTTCCAACCTTTTAAATGTGTACTGCATAGCCAAATAGTCTAGTTTCTGTTGTGTCTTCTCATGTATATTTGCTGTAACTTTCTAATAGGTTAGTTTGCTTCTGTTGCTTAGATGCTTTTTATGAAACACTAACGTCATTCTTAGCACTACCAATATATTATTCAGAAATGATCTAAATGAAAGTCTGGTGTCAGTAATGCAAATAAAAGTAATACAGTCTAATGTCAGGGTGCTGCCATGATTACAGTGCAGAAAGAAGAAATTACACAGATGTCCATGCTTATCAATTTGAAGACATTTGTTTAAAAAAAAACCCACTATAAATGTGTGAATAATATATTATGCAAATTATTTGACACATTTTATGTTAAGACCAAAATGTGCACTTAAGAAATGAGAAAAAGTGTTTTTTTTTTTTGGAGTTTGCTGCAATATTTATTTGTACAAATTATTTACAAAATACAGTTAGTCAGCCAAAACATTAAAGGTAATTTCTTTCTAGGTTTGTTAATTAAATAAAGGTTCAGGGATTTTACAAATTGCGAAATTTTATTTTTACAAAATGTCCCAACTTTTCCAGAAATGGGATTGGTACAATATAGTGTGTGGTAAGATAGAATTACCACTTATTTTGTGCCTTATTGCTGCCCCTTGCAATTGCATCACTAATTGTTATCCTGGATGGTATGTAATTCTTTTAATTAGTGATATATGAATACTTTGGTAAACGCTAGAAAGACGTGTATGGACTTGGACAATGTTGATTTAGTGTTTTTTTGCTTTCAGCTTGACCAAAAGTCATTGTGTATGACATCAACTGTACTTTTTGAATATTGGCCCTCTCGTAGGTCCTTTTCTATCTGTGCTATGAGGGTTTGTGGGTTACCCTTGCCTAGGTAAAATGTTGCTGTTTTGTACTACAGGCTTAAATCACTGCTACAAGAGAGGGCTTCTCTTCCTGGGGGATCATGTGCTTTGTTTGTCCCATTGCGGCGTAACAGGTATGTGTTGGCCCATGTATGGATGTGGATTTAATTTCCTGTACATCTGATTTCCTCCCAAGGGAATCCTAAAGGTTATGAGTATTTTGCTGCAATTTACTGTGAGTATCTTTTTTTCCACTTATGGTGTAACTACTCAGGCCAACAGTTTTTTGTACTACTATTTTATCTAGGAGTAATTAAGCTGTAAAACCAACATGACAAACCTCAGTGGTAGTTGTTTTTTGTGCTTGCAGACGCCTGATTAGATTCAGACATGTGACGTAATAGCTTACTTGATGTAGGAAGCACATGCACAAGTATAAAAAAATTGTGAAAACTCTTGAAAGAAATACATCAAAAGAGCATCTCCTGACAATGTAAACAATTGCTTTACAAGTTGCATCTGCAAAATAACCTCTGCTTTTTAATTAATTTATGTAAACATTAATTTTTAGCATGAACTTTCAGCTGAAGACATTTTACTTCTAGTCATATAAATTTTTTAAACACTGAACTAAATTAAACTGCCTGATTTTACTTCATATTTAGAGAATGTTACATTGAGTACAATATCTGGTCAGGCAGAAACATAGCATCATCATGAAGTTAATTAGCACCACAGAACCCACTCATCTGTTCACATTGCCTCCCCTTGGATGGTAAGCATTTTGGAGGGCCATCTCTGTAAATTTTCAAAAATGGTGCGAGCATCACAGCCAAAATATTAACAGAGTTCATGACTGGAACAATATAGCAATGAAGCAATTCATAATCTATGTTTATCAAAGTAAAAATGATAAGTGATGCCTGAGGAAGGTAGGTCAACATGATTATAAGCAATCCTGAGAAGATCACTTTAAAAGCATTTCTCTTCTGTTGGTTCCTTACATCTCTACATCCCTCCTTTGCCATCTCTGTGTTTCCTGGCCCTGGGAGTTTTAGGGCATGTAGAACAGACACACAGCAAAACAAGACCACAGATGCTGCGCTGAAGAAGACCAAGTTGAAAAAAGGGTCAGGAAAAGTTTCTGCAAATGCCACATATACACCATATGCAGCAGCAATCAGCCAAACTACCACAGCTGATGCAATCCTGTACTGGAGACCCTTATATTTCAAGAATATTATTGGATGAATCACAGCCAGATACTGCTCAACACATATGCAGATCTGCATCAAGAGTCTGCCAACCCAGCTTAGGCCAAAAACAACATACAACCCACTCCAAATCTGGTAACTGTTAAAGATCAGCCAATTCAGCATCTCCAAAGCACATTGAATGCAGTAGATAAGGTCCAGTACAGAGTGATTAAAAAAAAACACCTGGGCGGGCTTGAGTTTATGGCCAGCATGAAGAGAAAACCAAAGTAACCAAGAATGAGCTGGTGTTCCCAGGAAGAAGCAGAGTGACACTGCAATGCAGGCAACAATCATTCCAACATGATGTTCTTTTAAACAGCCTTGCACACTGAAATGAGCTACAGTGAAATTCATATCCATTACAGATGTGTTTAACATTGTGCAATAACGCTGTAATATGGAAAAGAAAATGAGGCAATTAGTGAGGTCACAAAAATATGAGATTTCAGGGTAAAGACATGCAGATAGTAAATAAAGTATGTATAACACTAGTGGCATTAGTGTAAGAACACAGATAAAAAGGTCTACATGAAAACATTTTATAAATTATGCTGCTATTTAATCACAATGTAATCACAGTTTTCTAAAGAAACATAATTTATTACTGGCTTTTACCTAGTGCTGATGTCTCTGGGATCCCACGAGTCTTCTAGAGTTTCAAAGCGATTCACTGAAGTGACAAAAACAAGTGAAAGGTGTTTTAAAAGGTGTCAATCTTACAATATATACACATTAACATTTACAAAATAAATGACCCCCAGCTTGTGTTGTGTTTTATTATTTATTCACTATAGCTTTCTAATAGGTTAGTTTGCCTCTGTTCCTTAGATGCTTTTTCGTGAAATGCTGATGTCATTCTCTGCCCTCCCAAAACATTATTCATAAATGATCTTATTCAAAGGCAAGTCTGGTGTCCATAATGCAAATAACAATAATACAGTCTCATGTCACAGTGCTGCCATGATTACATTGCAGAAAGAAGCAATTATACAAATGTCCATGGTAATCAATTTAAACCGACTGAAACACACCTACCTGAGTGAATATAATATTATGCACATTATTTGCAGTACAGACACCTTTTTTTAAATTGTTGGACCACAGGAACCACCATTTCTAAATTCACTTTGACTTGTATTTCATTTTAGACAATATGAACACAAAATATTTAATGTTTTGTCTGGTCAACTTAATTTCATTTGTAAATATACATCCTTTCATGTTATTTAGACCTGCAACACATTCCAAAAAAAGCTGGGGCAGGAGCAATTTAGGGCTAGTAATGAGGTAAACTGGTTAAATAATGATGTGGTGTAAAACAGGTGATGTCAACAGGTGATTGTAATTATAATTATAAAAGCAGCATCCAAGAAAGGTCTTGTCCTTTAGGAGCAAATGGGTGGAGGATCGCCAGTTTGCCAAAAAATACATGAGAAACTTATTGAAATGTTTAAAAACAATGTTCCTCATAGAAAGATAGGAAGGGATTTGGATATTTCACCTTCAACAGTGCATAACAAAATAAAAAGATTCAAGGAATCTGAAGGAATTTCACTGGGACAAGGGACAAGGGCACAAGCCTAAGCTGAACAACCATGATCTCCGATCCCTCAAGCGGCACTGCATCAAGAATCGTCATTCATCTGTAAGTGATATCACCACATGAGCCCAGGACTACTTTGGCAAACCTTTGTCAGGTACCACAATACGTAGTTACATCCACAAATGCCAGTTAAAGCACTGTCGACTTCTCTGGGCTCAGAGGCATCTGAGATAAACCATCACACAGTGTAAACGAGTACTCAGTAAAAACGTCACCACAGTATATGTCTTTCTGGTTTTTTATAGTGATTTATTTTTCCACAAAACATATAACACATAAGATTCCACCACCAGTCTCAACAGTCCAATATATGCATGAGTAACAGAGCTCAGAATGTCCTTGTCTTAGGGGAAGAACTCTGATCTCTGATGGTCCCCTTATTTAGTCCATCCAAAAGTGAAGGAAAACAGGAGTGAGAGTCTTTTACTTCAGGCTCTGTACTCGTCGGCTCCTTCACCATGTCCTATTACAAAGACATGCCTAGATATACAAACACGTACATAAACATACATATATGTTAATAAACTTAACACTGAAGGTGGTGCTACAAGGAAGACCAACGCATTTCTCGTAATTGTAAAATAAATAACAGACGCAACTACTATAATACATACATATGCCAAGTGCTTACAATAACTACACAGAACAAATACTACAAAAAACATATGCCAAGTGCTTACAGTAACTACCGACAGCAATTACTAGAATAAATGCATATGCCAAGTGCTTATAATAACTACAGTGAGCAACTAGAACACATAAATACCAAGCCAAGTCCTTACAGTAACTACCGACAGCAACTACTTCAATAAATATATATGCCAGGTGCTTACAAAAACTACTACGTGGAACATTATTATCTGGGTTTCGGTCATCAGGTAGCAATAGTTCATACGTGACCGATAGGCTTATGTGCTGGGGTGGGTGTGGAACAGTTGAGTCTTGAGACGCTTCTTGAACGAATTCTTGAGCTGATCTTGTGTCACTGGGACTCCACCATTGAGGAACAATGAAGGAGTCTAGGGTTAGGGTTAGGGTTAGAGTTTGGAGTGGTGTTTGATTCCATGAGGGGATGGAATCTCCAACCTCTGGTTCCTCGCTTATCTGAGTGACTTGGTGTGCGTGTAGGTCTGGATGAGTTTTTCATGTAGCCAGGAGATGATCCATTGAGAGAATGTGTGGTGCATTTTGAAGTGCAAAATGCGATAACGAAGACCCTGTACTGTTGGCCACTTTAAGACTTGTTTGCAGGAAAAATGAGACAGCACTTCCTGTTAATAGTACCTACCCTTTCCATTTGATTCACCACTTGTAAATTTCTTTTTGGACTGGTAAAAGTGTTTTGCGTGTTGTAAATTTGTTTTTGGACTGGTAAAGTCAGTTTAACAACAAATACATTTGGACATTTGCATATTAGGTGTTTGTATTCTAGTTAGTAATGAGAATCAAATAATTACTGATCAGCACATTTTCTACCGACTAGAGCATCAAAAGTTCTTATCTGTTTTGTGTATACTGCCCAGTCTAAAAAGTACAGTTACTCCTGCGTGTTAAATAGTGATTTGATCCAGTTACATGTGAACTAATGGCTTTATATTGTTTTTGATTAGATATTTATGTTACATGTCTTGGCGATTTTCATGTTTTCAAGTCATGTGAGAGTGGTTATCTTGACATCCAACTGATTCAAACTGAATACAATGTAAATGGTACACAGGGGACAAGATGTGACTATGCAGATGATACTTGAACGTACAAAGCATGCAGACAGTAAATAAAGGCAGAAGCTTTCTAATTGGTTAGTCAGTTGCCTAGATCGATTACATGAAACACTAATGCTCAGCACTCCCAAAACATTACTCATAAATAATCAGAATCAAACCCAAATCTGGTGTCAGACATGCAAACAAACTTTCCATGGTAATCATTTTGCACACAAGTCATCAGCCTCACACCTGATGTCCTGCCTTTCATGACACAAACAGAAAAACTTGCAATGAGCCAGTGGAGTGGACTAGCAATTCTGGCAAAGTTCTCAATGAATCAACAGAATTATAAGTAAAAACAGTTAAAACAGTACAACAGTTTCTGTTTTGCTTCAGTAGTCCATTTCTTCACAGTTTTGCCTAGAGGTGGAGATGAAAGCCTGGCAGATATAGTCTGCTGTCAAGGATAAACTCAGTGAGCCAGGTCTTGACAAAGCAAATGTCAGTGGAATGTGCAAATTCTTTGTTTACCCGACTGAGGATAAGCAACTCATCCATTTTGTTGGGAGAGAGCAGAGAGACACCAGGTGAATTGAAAGGACAGCGGTTCTGAATCTTTGTATGCAAAGCTTCACATACATGCTGACATGCTTTCCACATCTGTATGCTGCTCCATGGAGAGTTGTCCCTCCTCAGACAAGAATTTTGCTAAACCATTAGTTTCATCAGTAGGGAAACCATACATGCACCCATATTCAAATTTCCACAATATTGTTTTGCTTTAACAGGGTAAACTACTTTCTTATGATCTATATACTTAAGAATTTAATGCTGCAATAAGAAAACGTTTATAGAGTTCACAGCAAGTCTAACATAAGATTTTGTTACCAGTGTTGGCTTAACAACATATTATTTAAATAAAAAAAATACAATAGTATATTAAAATTACAAATTATCTAAAATAACTAAAAAATCACATATAAACAGGTAAGACAAAACACATTTAACATCAGTCACATATTATGTTTTATACAAAACCTATTTCTTGTTTTGAGTTAAGACTCAATAAATAAATAAAAATAAAACTTGTTCTCAGTGGACAGCTTAAATTGATGCTATTTCATGCCCACAACACACTGAACGTTGTGACAGGCATGTTTACTACTGAGTTAGATTACTGGGTTTTCTTTTAATAACATTTTTCAATCATTTTAGAACTTAGGAAACAAATTGACACTTTGAAAGTGTAATTTTTGCCAATTCTTACTTGCTTCAATAAAAGCATATTTTACTTCTAGTTTGATAGATAAATTCGCACAATAAAATTGCTTGATATTAAATTGCAACCGTAGATATTATACATATATATTATACCCTTTCAGGGTTTAAGAATGTTTAGCATCTCGATACATTTTCAGCAATGGTGTGATCATCACACCAATACTGTTAAGAGAGTTTATGAATGGAACAATATCACAATGAAAAAATTCATAATTCTTGGATACACTAAAAATGGTAAGTGACATCTGAGGTATGTAGGTAAATAATATTATAAGCAGCCCTGTGAAGATGGTTTTAAAGGCATTCCTCTTTTGTTGGTTTCCTAAATCTCTACCTCTCTCCATTGCTATCTGTGTGTCTCCTGGCCCTGGGTGTTTTAGGGAACACAAAACAGACACACAGCAAAAGGAGATCACAGATGCTGCAACAAAAAAGATGAAGTCATAAAATGGGTCAGGGAATGTTTTGTTAAACGCAGCATATATACCATATGTAGCTGCAATAAGCCAAACGACTACAGCTGATGCAATCCTGTACTGGAGACCTTTATATTTCAAGAATATTATTGGATGAAGCACTGCCACATACTGCTCAACACATATGCAGATCTGCATCATGGGTCTCCCGACCCAACTTAGGCCAAAAACAGCAAAAATTAGTCTCCAAATCTGGTCACTGTCAAAGATTAGCAAATTCAGCATCTGCAAACCACACTGACTGCAGTAGATGAGGTCTAGTACAACGTTATTAAAATAAAACACCTGGGTGGGTTTAAGCTTCCAGCCAGCACGGAGAGACAACCAGAGGAACCAAGAATGAGCTGGTGTTCCCAGGAAGGAGCAAAGTGACATTGCAATGCAGACAACAATCATTCCTACATGATGATCTTTTAAACAGCCTTGCGCCGTGAAATGATCTACAATGGAATTATTATCCATTACATGTGTATTTAACATTGTGTAGTAATGCTGTAACATGGAACAGAAAATGAAGCAATTAGCGAAGTCACTAGGATATGTCATTTCAGGGTAAAAGAATGCAGACTGTACATAAAAGAAGATTAAAAGTAATGTATGTATGAGGCTAGCAGCATCAGTGTAAAAATAAGTAACAATAAGGCCTTTATTTTATAAATATTAATAAAAATGTTAGACTGAACTAGCAAAATGTATATCTGGATTTGTTTTAATTTTGATAGAATTTTTGTAATAAACACAATTTTCTACCTGGTGTTGATGTCTCTGGGATCCTGTATGTCTTCTGGAGTTTCAAAGTGATTTAGAGAAGTGACAAAAACACACCTGTTTTTTTTTAAGTTTTCAGTCTAATATAATATAGACATGAACATTCACAAATTAAAATGCCCTCAGCTTGTGTTGTGTATTTACTAAGCACACTATCTAAGTTATTAACCTGTTAAATGTGAACTTAACTGTCCAAAAGTCTTCTCATGTTTACTTGCTGTTGCTTTCTAAAAGGTTAATTCTGTTGCTTAGATGCATTTTATGAAATGCTAATGTCATTCTGATCACTCCCAAAACATAATTTATAAATGATTTGAATCAAGGGCAAGTCTGGTGTTAGAAATGCAAATAAAAATCACAGTCTTAAATCACAGTGCTGCCATGATTACAGTGAAGAAAGAATTATGCAAATGGCCATGCTAATCAATTTGAATCTAAATGAATTTGAACACACAAAAATGCACCTGCTTAATAAAATATCAAACAACGTAAATGTGTGAATATTATATTGTGCAAATTATTTGCAGTACAGTCACATGCTTTTTAAAAAGGATATTCAGACCTTAAATGTTTAGTGAAGAAATGAGAAATTACAGGTTTTTAAATGGGGTTATCAGGAAACCTGCAAATGCCTCACATACTGCAAATATCTGTGTTCCACAACTGAAGCAACCCTGTGGAGACCTTTATATTATAAGAATATTGTTGGATGAAGCACTGCTAGATACTGCTTAACACAAATGCAGATCACAATCACAGGTCTTTTGACACAGCTTTGGTGAAAACAACATACACCTTATGGCCAAATGTGTTTGAAGACCTGACTATAACACCTACATACATGGACTTATTCGACATCCCATTCTAGGCCAATGGCTATTAGTATGGAGCCTGTTGAGGCTCCTAGGTGCTGCCATTTCATAATACTGGTTCTTACAGTTGGCCAGAGAAAATCTAACAGGGAAAAAATGTCACAAATGAACTTGTGGTAAAGATCGCATCCAGTCACTCTAAAATTTAGCTTTTCAGTATTACTCATTCTACTGGCAATGTTTGTGGAAACTGCATGGCAATGTGCTAGATTTCATACACCTGTTAACAATAGGTGTGGCTTAAACTCTTGAACTCAAGAATTAGGAGCAGTTTCCAGATACTTTTGGCCAAACCTACATATTAAATAGTGGTTTGATCCAGTTACACCTATCTTGGTGTATCCAGTTACACATGTCTTGGTGTATCCAGTTACACATGTCTTGGTGATATTTATGCTTTCAATGCATTTTGGAGAGTGACTGCCTTGACATTCAACTGATTCAAACTGAATAAAAGTAAATGGTGCCCGAGTTTTCAGTGTAAAGTTAAGATGTGACTATGCAGATACTACTGAAATGTGCACAATCAAACAATGTTAAACAATAACAATGTTTATGTTTTACAGCGTATCTAGATTTATTTACTAGACTTGTAGGATTTAATCTAATAGACAATTTGGGATTAAGTCCATGTAATATTCAGTTTTAAAATTACATTTCATGTCAGTTTTTCCATATCCTTTAGATTTTAACAAGCCAATTGTCTTTTAAATCTTAGTTATTTCCATCATGTTTGATTGTTCTGTACTTTGTTTTGCCATGTGTTCTTGTTTTCTTTGTCCATGTGCTTGTGTCTTGTGTTTTCATTAGCTCCGCCTTAGTCCTGCCCCTTGTTTCATGTCTCCACCCTCATGCAGGTTTTTTGCGGGGTGAAATTCTAAGTTCATTTTTGTTGAAGGCCATGACATTGTCACAGTGCTGCAAAAGTATAATTGGCTGCAAAATATGCATTGAAGCATGCACTGAACATCTCAGCACTGTGCAAAATGCTGGGATAATTCTTCAAATGCACTTTCAGTTAATGGTCTTAAAATCACTTTATTCAGAATAGCTTGGCATAGGTAAACACAGAAATTGCTGCATTTTGCACTTGTTTATTTGTGTGCTGTGTGTTCCAAGTCTATATTTCAACTGCAGCATACATTTCAGAAATATCTCTTAGTTTTGTTTATGAGGTACAACAACGCCTCTTTGTATGGAGCAAAGCCACTGTTTACTGTTCTAAAAAAAAAGGCTGTGATTTCTGGATATTTCTCTGCAAAAAATAACATTCAGCTGTTATTTTATCCTCTTCATTTTAAAAACAGATCAGTTCCAAAGTTTAGTGAATTCAAGTTTATTTCTATAGCGCTTTATTACTTTTGTTGCCACAAAGCAGCTTTACAGAAACCAGGTCTGAGCCCCCAAAGAGCAAGCCAAAGGTGACAGCGGCAAGGAAAAACTCCCTAGCTATAGGAAAAAACCTCGGGAGGAACCAAAGCTCAGAAGAAGGGTCCTGTCCTCAACTCAAGAGAAAAGAAAATTATATATATATATATATATATATATATACGTATATATAGTAATAATAGGTCTCAGTATTAATGGGCAGCAGCAGTTCCTTGTGTACAGGTACATGATTTTAGATCAGTTCTTTGGTGGATAGGGCTGTTCATATGGGTTAAAAGCCACAAAAACTTTAACCAGTAATAAGGTATCAGAGTGGGTCCGATTGATCCAGATAGCAGAATGGGGCAGGATCACTGGTATTTCAGTGGGGCAACTCAACAGAGTGAGGGAAAGGGGGAGAGAGAGAGAGAGAGAGAATGAGATTGTTGGTGATGCTGAAATGTTACGAGTGATTAAGAGTGATATATATTGTGTCTAAGTGCAGGCAGGAGCTCCGGCAAGATTCGCTATGACAGCATAACTAAAAGGGAGACCTAGAAAGAAATAGACATGAGGGCATCCTGGGGCATAAGGCAGCACAACCACTCAATTGTCAACACATCTTAGTGAACACATCAGAGTGGGGGCGACAGGATCCAAACATCTCAGTTTACCAGAATACTCTATGCCTGAGAACTCTCCAGATCTACCCCTATCTAGGACTAACAGAAGGCTTGACTAAACAAATATGTTTTCAGCCTGGACTTAAATATTGAAATATTGAAAAAATTGTATCTGAGTCCAGAATAGTATTTGTAAGATTATTCCATAGCTGTGGGGCTTTATAAGAAAAAGCTCTGGCCCCTGCTGTGACTTTTGCAACGTGGGGAACCAGCAAAAGACAAGGCAAGGCAAGGCAAGTTTATTTATATAGCACATTATCATACACAATGGTCATTCAATGTGCTTTACATAGAGGGCATTAAAATAAAAGGAAAGAAAAGCATGAGACGTATAAAAGTTAAATATAAGAACAAATAATAAACGAAAATAAAAAAATAAAAGAAAGTTCATGATAAAAGTAAGATATAAAATAAATAAAGTTAAATATAAAATCAAATAAAAATAATAAATGAGAATAAAAAATAAAGTGCATGATAAAGTAAGATATAAAACGAATACATAGATAAACTGATAAAACAGAATACATATTGAAGGATTCGGCAAATAAGGCTGTTTTAAGTCTCTTTTTGAAGCTGGCCACAGTTGGAGCAGATCTGATAATCATGGGCAGCTGGTTCCAGCATTGGGCAGCATAATGACTAAACGCCATTTCACCCTGTTTGTTTGCAACCCTCCGCACCACTAGCTGAGCATCTCCTGCTGCTCTAAGAGCTCTTCCAGGCTGGTATTTTTCAAACATTTCCAATAGATATTTGGGGCCCAAACCATTGAGTGACTTATAGACAATGAGTAAGAATTTAAACTCAATTCTGGAGCTGATTGGAAGCCAGTGTAAGGTCTTGAGGACTGGATGTGCTCTCTTTTACTGGTTTTAGTAAGAATTCTTGCAGCCAATAAGAAGGGCATTGCAATAATCAACCCTGCAGAAGATAAAGGCATGAATATGTTTCTCCAGGTCCTGCTTTGACACAAAATCCCCGACTTTAGCTATATTCCTGAGATGCCAGAATGCAGATTTAGTGACAGCTTTGATGTGATCACTGAAATTATCATTAAACTTTCAGCGTTTTTCTGTGTGTTGATAGAAATGTAATGTCACTGCATTGTTTGGGGCTAATGCTCTGTCTTATATTTTCAATTTTGTTGTGGAAGAAAGATGCAAACTCATTGCATTTTTCAGTGGATAAGAACTCAGGAGGTAACTGGAGAGGGGAATTAGTTAAACAGTCCACAGTGGCAAACAGAGCATGAGTGTTATTGATGTTCCAGTCAATGATATTAGAGAAGTGAGATCGTCTGGCCCTCTTTAGTTCATATTAATAGGTGTGAAGATAAGCTTTAAAAATATCATAATCAATCTGTAGTTTGCTTTTTCTTAATTTATGTTCTGCCTTTCTACATTCTCTCTTCTGGTTTGCAACCACTGTGTCATTTCTCCATGGCGCTTTCTGTTTACCAGAGACTGTTTGTTCCTTTACACGTGCAATAGCATCAAAGATTCTAAGAACTTCAGAATCAAGAGTGATATGGTCATCAACAGAGTCTGCCGTTATATTAGGTAGCACTGACATGGCTTCCATAAATAAAGTGCTAGTGTTGTCATTAATGTACCTTTTTTTGACAGTTATAGATGTTGGTTGAGTGATTGGAGCAATGAGCGCATCAAAGAAAACACAGTAATGATCAGACAGAGCTAAATCCAGAACATTCACAGTAGGAACACGAACACCCTTACTGATGACCAAATCCAGAGTTTGACCTCAGACATGAATTGGGCATGTTACATGCTATACCAGACCAAAAGTGTCAAACAGAGCAGAGAGTTCTTTAGAAATGCTGTCATCAGTGTTATCAATGTAAATATTATAAAATCACCAGTTAAAATAAAAGAGTAAAAATCAGTAGAAATGATTGACAGTATTTCAGAGAATTCATCTATAAAGATAGGGGTGTATTTGGGGGGTGTACAAATAACTGTAAACAAGATTTTTGGTGAGCCTTTCATCACAAAACACAGATATTCAAAAGAACTGAACTCATCAAGTGAAATCTGCTTACACTGAAATTAGTTCTTAAATAATCCAGCTACACCCCCACCTCTCCTGCCAACATGGGAAGCACTAAAGAAGTAAAAGTTTGGGTGGGCTGTTTCAATAAGAACTGCTGCACCCCAGCAACTATCTGTCCATGTTTCAGATAAAAACAAAAAATCTAACCTATGTGTAATAATAAGATCATTAACTAAAAGTGACTTATTGGACAGTGATCTAACATTAAACACTGCTAACTTGTGGACAGTGGTGGCCTAGTGGTTAGGACACTGACTTTGAGACCTGAAGGTCTCAGGTTTGAGTCCCGGCCCGGGCACTACTGGGGTACCCTTGAGCAAGGTACCATCCCACTACACTGCTCCCTGGGTGCTGTTAATAGCTGCCTGCTGCCCCAGGTGTGCACGTGTGATGGGTTAAATGCAGAGGTTGCATTTCGTTGTGGTGCCTGTTCCTTTTTCTCCCTATCAGAACTGGAATAGGTCAGAGCGTGACCTGTGTGCAATCATGGATGTTGTCACTATCTGAGCAGGGACATTGCCGACATCTGTGATGGTAGCTGGACTGAGCTGCTGATGTCGCTGCGGAAAGGGACAAAGCACTCTCGCTGAGGGAGGACAGGGTTGTGGTGGACGAGAGGGAGGGTGCCGCCTAGGAGGAG
Source organism: Arnoldichthys spilopterus (assembly GCA_037974385.1). Lineage (NCBI taxonomy): Eukaryota > Metazoa > Chordata > Actinopteri > Characiformes > Lepidarchidae > Arnoldichthys > Arnoldichthys spilopterus. The sequence continues at coordinate 19,683 of JBBPDA010140659.1, forward strand.
ATGGGGCATGTCTTTTTTAGGGGAAAATGAGGGGGCTGGCAGCAAGAGAAAGAAAGTGAATTCCTGCTGTTGAAACCAAGCCCTCTAATTTCTTTGAGAGCTCCATGTTTGGGGAGGAAGAAAGAGTGGAGTGGAGCGGTGGTGACTGAAGGAGTTCACAGCTCTCTTCATGTGGGCGCTCGGGGTGCTGTTTGCTGTTATCTGTAGTCGTCATATCAGCATTAGTATGACACTGGCGCTGGAGCTTGTCCTTGGGAAAAGTGTGTGCATGTGCGTCGGTCCCCTTTGTCGTCTCTTGTAGTGCAGTTAGGTTCTTTATCTGAGTCAGGAGGTCATTCAGCACTAAGGTACAGTTCATCCTCTCTTCCTGAAGGAAGTTTAGTATAGAGGGTAAATCATGGTGACTGTGACTGAGACTGTTGATGACCATTGTCATCCTTACCATTATTGCTGGGCTCTGGTTGAAGCTTAGTTATGGGGCTTTGTTCAGTGTCGTTGTGAATTGACCCTGTGAGTTCAGTCTGGGCAGGATGTCTGTCAGGATGTTTGTCAGGACAGCTGGTTTGGGGTTCAATGCATTTCTCCTCTTCAGCCCCGAGGTGGAAAGATGGATGGCTGAGGGAATATAGAACACTGTCCAGGAGAACTTTTACACCTCTTCTGTTTAGTTGTTTTTCATTTAGACCAAAGATTACTCTGCGCCCCCAGAACAAACTGAAATTGTCAATAAAGTTGATTCCCCAAAGTCTGCATGTTTTCTGTAGCCAGGTGTTTAGACTGAGTGAGCATGAGAACTCCTCACCCCCTCTGCCAGGAAGTGGGCCACTAATGAAACAGCGATGGACTCTAAGCTGGTCAGTGTAATAAAAAGATCAGTGAAGTCCTGCTTTAATAGCTCTGACTGACGTTTATGAAAGTCTTTTTTTTCCACGTGTACAATAATTTGATTGATTGTAGGAAAAATACCTGTTTCTTATTATCTAAATAGGTGTGGTGGATCATAAGAGACCAAGAGTTCACTCAGATACTGTGGTGCAAGATTGTTCAGTGCTTTATAGGTCAATAACAGTATTTTAAAGTCAATGCGAAATTTGATCGGCAGCCAATGCAGATAAGATAAAACGGGGGTGATGTGTACTAAATTGGTTTGATGCCATTTACATTCTAATTTCTGTGTGGTGTGATTCAATGTGCGTGTGTGATTTTTATATAAGGGTGCAAGTTTTATTTCTCTGATTAATTTTCTTTTAAGAGGAGCTACATAATCCAAAGTGAGTACACCTTTAGTGTAGATCCAAATTCCTGGGTGTAAAGATTTGATGCTTCGTCTGCATTAGGTACTATATCGCCACAGATATTTTTAGGACACCCAGTCTCTGCCAACTGGTTTGGTATTCCTTTTCCCGTTAAATAAGAACATTCTGTTAAAAGGCATTCTTTTCAAATAGAGCATTCTGTTAAATAAAAAGTACTCTGTAAAATCAAGTATTAAATTCATGTGTTGTTCCTACTACTTTGTTTAAGATGCTTTTTTTTTTACCAGGAATCCAGTGGGATGTCCACCGCCTGTAAGGATGGGGCCCTCTGGCAGGGGGCGTCCAACACCGGCAGTACCACGCCAGGCCAGCAGGGGTGGACTTCCCTCTGCAGCTACAGGGCGCAA
>JBBPDA010140719.1:0-21329 GCA_037974385.1 Arnoldichthys spilopterus
GAAAGGCACCTGTGGCCAACCCGGGGATCGAACCCAGGACCTTCTCACTGTGAGGCGACAGTGCTAACCACTGCACTAAATATTTATAAAATAAAAGTTGTAATGTCAATACACATTTTTAAATGCTTTTAGCAAGTTTGGAACAGAAAGCTAATTTATTTACTAATTAAAGCCTACTTTTTATACCAAGGAAGACACCCAAAGTGTATGTCCAAAGTATTAACAAAAAGCTATTTTATACCAACAGAACATTAACATTTTTCTATCTTGGCTAAAAAAAGTAATCACAATAAATCAGTGTCCCTGAACTTTTGATTAATAGTATTCCAGCCAACATAATCATCAACAATGAGTTATTCAGTAATAAACTCAACTCATACAGGAATATGGGAGCAAATACTGCAAAATTAAAACTTTGCAGGTTATGTATAGTGCACTGTGTGTAGGCGTGAGGTAGTTTGCCTTAAACTTTACATGCCATACCTGAGTTTGGTGGAGCAGGTGTTGGTTTGTGTGCTTTACATAACTCTAAAATACCACAGAATCTGCTAGTCTGGAAATTCTTTGCTAGTCTTTCAGGATGGTTGATTTTGTGGACATGCTGATTGACAGATAAGGGTGGAGGGACATAGGTTGTTGTTTTAGTTCATCATGAAGTTGGCCCCAACTCAAAAACACAACTCAAAAAAGATGACATTAAGCACTTTAGAAATAAAATGAACTTGACTTGACCTTTTATAAAATGCATTAAAACCAAGATTTTTTAACTCTATTAAACATTTTCCTGTGATTTTACTAATCAATTTAAATGTATTTTTCAAATACAAACAAATTTAGAATTTGACACTTGAATGACATTCAAAAAAGTTTGGATGGAGGCATGTTTGCCAGTTTACCTACAGACTCAGCTGCTCCATGGTGCATGGTGACTGTTGTCTGATTCTCCTCCTCATTAAGCTGCATACATTTTCAGTAAAACGCTGATCTGGATGGCTGGCAGGCCAGTCAAGCACACTTGCATTGTCTTGTTAAAATAACAATTGATTTCCCTTGATGGCAGAATATGTCTCTTTAAAATCCTAAAATATGCCTCCACATTAGTGGGACCTTCACACCAATGCCATGGACCCCCATACCATGGCATATGCTTTTGCACCTTTCACTGTTTGTCAATTTAATCTTTAGCATGGATAGCTTGAAATCCTTTTTTCTCCAAAACAAACTCAAATGTCTACTTACCTGACAACATTTCACATTTCCATTCTTTTTTGGTCCATCTTAGATGAGCTCAGGTCCAGAGATCCCATCTAGGTTCAGTGTTTATGATAGAATTAGAGTTTGGCTTTCTCTTGCATAAGAGAGTTTCAAGTTGCAGTTCTTGAAGCACTGGCAGACTGTTAAGTGACAGTAGTTTTCAGGAGCACTTCCAAGCCCATGTGGCAATATATACCACAGTAGCATGCTGGTTTCTCATGCAGTGCCATCTGAGGGCTTAGAGCTTTCTGGCCTTGTCCTACCGTACCTGAGATTTCTTTGGATTCCGGGATTCTCTGGATCTGGAGTCTTTTTAGAAACTCTCTGACAATCCAAAAGTTTGGCCCAAAGTAATGAGCCATGATCTATCTTTTCTTACACAGACTGAGCCTTAAGTGTATGCTCTTTACCCAGTCATGATCCCCTCACCTGTTACCAACTCACCTGCTTATTGTGGAACATTTCAAAAGTTGCTGACGTGAGGAAAGCACATTGTCTGCAAGTAACTTGAAGGGTTTAGCTGTATTGTGTTTCATTGGACTTCATAGGTGACAACTTTCCAAACTTGGTCCTGAAGTGCCCCTTGTTCTGCACATTTTTCATTTTTTCTGCTCGCAAAAAACACCCAATTAAGCTCAAGAAGAGTTGGATCAGCGATATTGGGAGCAAGGAATACTAAAATTTGCAGGGGAAATGAGTTCCTGGGCTCAGACTGGGAGTCTCTGGTATAAGTTATTAGCTGTGATCCAACCATTCATATGTTTCATTGGTGGTCACAGATGGATTGGCCAAGTATAGCAGCTTGACCCTGAATCATGTAAAGTTCCATGTTTGTGGCTTTCTTACACTATATGACACTGGTAAGAACTTTTGAGAAGTTTGTGTGGTAAGGGAGGGGGTTGAATTCATGCTACTTTTATCACACTAGATGTCACAGGTAAGTAGAAGTGAAAATGATAACAGTTCCTATTAAATTAGAAGAGTATATGTTCCAGGGAAGACAATGATAACAATAAGAGAAAGAGAACGAGAGAGAAAGAGAGAGAGAGCAGGAGAGAGAGAAAGTAAGAAATAAAAATATAAAACAGGCCCTAATTTAGGCCATAGATTACTTTATATTTGATGTTTGTTTTGCCCCCAGACTAAATGCAATATGTTCAACATGGTATATGTGTTCGGCCCCTTTATTTTACTGCATTTCTGCATTCCCCTGGTGCTCAGCTTGACAATTAAAGCCCACTTTACACAAACATGGAATGAGAGAGTGCTTTAATTTAAAACATAGTTCCTCAAATTATACATTTTGGGTGTAGATGTGTGTTTGTGTGCGAGCACATGCATTTGGGCTTGTGCATTACCTTAAAGGAGTAGGTTCAGCTACTCTTGTTTATAAAGCAGGAGCTTGCCAGGTGTGTGTAGCCTGAGAGAGATGGTGGCCTCTTAACCACGGAACGTGTCTTACTTGTTTAACTGCCTCAAGCTTGCACTTGCATGTCTACAGACACAAAGCTGAGGAGTTGCCTTCAGCACTGAACAAATTGAGATTGATCTTCACTCGTATAATTCAGTTTAAATATGGGAAAATATTTCTGCAGGGAATGGACATGATCCAAAGACCATAGAGAGTAGATTTGTAATGCTGTTCATGAAATTATAGTATGCCTCTAGCTTATTGCTCATTTAAATACTTTTTGTGGTTAAAACAAGTACCTTGAGCATGTTTCAGTCTAATTAGTGACATAACGGAAATGTTGTACCTCATAGAGTGTGCCATAGTTCTGCATAATATTCTAATTTAAAGTAGCATTTCTGTCCATTAAAATCTTATGCAGATATTGGTATAGCATGTTCTAACGCACATTAGGTGTAAGCAATATGGTACAAACATAACATCACAAAGTTGGAACAGACAATAGAAACCAAAAGTGCCAAATTTTAAAAAACAGGCCTAATTATGCTCTCTCTGTAAGGAAACATGCAGCTAGTGTTAGCGTCCTCAAAAAAATGAATATGTCACGGTGTAAAGTAATTCATCACAATAGTGAAAAATGTCATCATATCTGCAAAAATTTGCAATTTGTACATTCTCTTGCTTTCGTGATAAATATAACCACGTGCTCAGGAGTACTTCATAAAACCATTGCCACTTAACACAGTCCACTGCTGGCATCAAGAAATGCAAGATCTGTGGGCCCGGGCTCATCTCAGATAGGCCAAAAGACAGTGGAAACGTGCTTTGGTCAGATGAGTTCACGTTTCATCTTGTTATGAAAAAACAGACATTGAGTTCTCCATACCAAAGGCATGACTGTTATCAGCAATAGTCACAAAAGGCAGCACCTTTCATTGTATTGAGTCACATCAGTGCCCGTGCCAGGGGTATTTGCATATGAAAGTGCCAGGCCTTGTTCTGTACACACTACAACAGCATAGCAATTTATTGCATATCATGAAGAGGAGAATCAGAAAATGGTGTCCACAGAATGCTGAGTATTAAAGATGACTTAACAGTGGTGAACACACCCAGAAATTTCTACATTTGTTTATATTTACAAAATAAATTTAGTTTTATAACTGAAAATATTATTGTAATTTAAATAAAGGTTCACAACAAATTACAGACTCTTGTTTTATTGCATTTTACAAAATGTGGGGTTTGGGTCTGCAGAGTTAGATTAGGGTTAGTAATAGATAAATTATTTATGCAATATTTGAGAATAATATAAGTATATTTATATATTTCCCAGCTTTGTTTGGTTTAAAAAACCTGCTGCAAACTGAGTTTATTTTGTAGGGCAAGTCTTTCATTGTTGCTACCACAGCCTGCCTACTTTCTTCTTCAAACTTTCCAGTCACCTGCAGCGTACAATAAATGCTTTATGTGTATGTGGGTGTTACCAGTTTGCTGAAAACCATCTGCTTGCCAGAATAGGCCGAAAATATCTCATCACTCTCTGTCAGTGGGAACCTGCTGCTCTGCAGAAGAATTCATGAACCAGCAAAGCAAATACTATCAGCTAACGAAAAAGTACCATCATGGTGAAGAAAAATCTGAACAGGTCTTAGTGGCTTTACAAAAACTCCACTTCAAAAACCATAGTGCCGTTTAAAAGAAGGTGAACAACACAGCTCATAGCATACACAGCATAGAGGGTACACTCAAACAAACATCTTTTTTTTTTTAAATGTAGCCAAATGTAAACTATTGCTTAAAAGCACACATGGGTGGGGGGAAATCTGTTCGTTTTTTTTTTTTTTGCTGGTTTCACAGCTTGTGCTGGTGATTAGGATAAGCTTTTTATTCAGGATTCAAATGATGGGAATCTAGGGAAGAATTGCTAGGTAATACAATAACAAATAAAAGTCAAATGCAATAAATAGGATTAGCAAAATTAATCACATAGTAGCAAAGCTCTTAACAGGGTTCAGAGGTTCAGTGTATGTATTTTTTTTTTTCATTTTTCTTTTCAGTAGCATGTGATTATTTAATTCTAGAAGACAGTGTATATGACACCTTTAAGAGAGAGGATTTTTTTTTATTGCTGTCAAAGCTTTATTGCTGCTTCAGGCATGATGTTAAAGACTAGACAGCTAAAGATTAGACAACATTAGAATGACATGATATATTTAACATTTACTGGCAGTTACTTGAGGCCACCCACATCCATTTGAAAATCATTACTACAGGCAGATATTACAAAATGCATAACACAGAGCATATCATGTCATAACCCACAACCTAGTTACAGCATGGTCTTAAAGCAATTTCTAAAGTTCACCCTTTTTAAATATATGTTAGACGAGAGGTGTGGCAGAAGAGGCAGACAGCATAGAAACCTAAGGTAGTAATGAGCAGTGAAATATGAGCAACTTTACATGTATTACCTAGTGGTAGATTTATGCCAGGTGACACAATCCGACTGAGAATGAGGAACAGAGAGAGACAATGAGCATGGCTCTGACTCGACATGCCCTGTGTTTGTGAAGACGTATACTTCAGGCACTTCAGTGCTGATGTTTCTGTTTTGCCTGCCTGTGCTTAGCAACCACTCCATACAGGAGTGTGTGACTTCCTGCGCAAGCTAGCACAGTGAGCTTTGATCCAGATGCTGTTTTCACTTTCCCTGGAATTAATATGAGCAGTTCAAGAGTGACTCAGCCTCAAAAGATCCCTCCAATCTGCAGGCCAACTGTGGCCAGTGTCTGCTGCATGCCCAGGCCAAAGTTCAACATGGTTTGCCTTCAGCCAAAATTTTGTTTCTTTTTTTTTTGCTGGTATTGGATTTCTGCAGGGTGGGGTGACTGCTGTTATCTAATTTGTGAACAAATCGTTCTTTTGAAAGTTCTTTCGGCTCTTTTGAATGGATCAGAAGTCTGGATGAATTGGTTTTCTGTAGCATATTTGCAATATTTACATTCATTGTCATAGACTGAATAGTTATAAACACATTCCACATTTTGATGTTACGTACATCTAAACTTTTGCCTTCATTCTCTTTTTAATGCATTGATAGCTGTATTTTTTTGTGTTGCTGTGACACCATGTAGGACAAGTAATGTGTTAATGTGGATTTATTTATTTTATTTACCTGACAATGGCTACTGAAGTTTACTTGTTTTCATTGATGATGCTGTTTATGGCAGACTGAAAAAAAAACGGGTTCTCATGTGAGCCTGGGTTGCTGCCCTGAATGCACTACGTGACTGGTAGGAGTCACATTTTTTTCACTTTCAAGCTGAAACTAAAAGATAATTCCGATGATGGCAGCGAAGTTCACAACCCAGCTCAACCCCAGAGAGAGGAATTTGTACTCTGAGCAATCTTAAAAGATTTTGTTCAGCAGAAGGCAAAATTCTGGAACCTCAAGATAAAAGTTGTAAGCAAGCTCTGTATGCCACCGATAGCCTACCATTTCTCTTTTGTATATCCATCCATCCATTTTCTAAACTGATTCTTCCATTTCTGGGTCACAGGGAAGCTGGAGCCAATCCCAGCTGACTACGGGCCTAAGGGCCTAACACCTGGGACAGGAGGCCAACCCATTGCAGGGCAACATATAGACAACCATTCATACACACATTCACACCTGCAGGCAATTTTTTAGAGTATCCAACCTACCTGCTGCAAGCCTTTGGACAGTAAGAGAAAACCGGAACTCTTATGGATATAATGCCAAAAATTGATTCAAATGATTCGAACCTACAGTGTGTTTTTTTTAGGATGAATAATCAACCATAATTTTGGGCTAATTCTCATAGTGCTACATTGTACATGAATTTTTTTTGTAAGACAAAAATATGAAGTAGTAGCAAATTTAAATTTAAAAGTGAAATGTTGTCCCATTCTTGCTTAACAACAGTTAAAGTAAATTGAAAGAGCTGGTTAAGTAAATTGAATTGTCTTTTACTAGTTACTGACAGTTTACAGGTTATATACAAACCATGGCAGAGCTGTCACTAGTAATGTTGTGCCCTATTAAAGATTTACCAGTTTTATCTGATCTTTTTAGATAGCATTTTCTAGGTGTCTTCTGGTAGTTCTAGACCTTTTTTGCTGTTGAGCGTAAAATATACCTTTTTTCATTTACCAGCCTCCACAATAGTTTTAAATGACAGTTTTCCACTCCTCCATGCCTATTTTTTTTTTTTATCACTTTCTGAATGAGTGCACCACTGAAGAGGCACATATTGAAACATTTATATTGCTTGGGTTGTTGGATATAGAGAATAACATGCATTTATTCATTCCCTTGTTTAGGACTCTAATAAAAGATTTTTAAGTGAATGCTACTGTCTTATTTTCTAACACTGCTAATAAGTATCAGTATTTTACATTAATTTTTCATTTATGAAATGTACAGAGGTGCACACTTTCTCCTCACAGACCATCCCACACACCCACACATACTGACTTATTATACCTTAGGGGCAGGACACACACATTTACTCAAACACATTTATAAGAAGTAGCTGACAAGCCTTAAACAATGTACTTGTTGAGTAAAAAATAACAGATCTGCAGACTGATGAGCTCAACTGCTTAAAAAGGCTTCAGATTGTCAGGTTCTACAACATTGACAAATGTTTCATAATCTCTTAGAATGTTCAGTATGCTAGATTTTGGCAGCCTTTGTGTAACTCACACACTCAGGACTATTATTGCACAGTGCATGAAAGATTATATAAGGTATATTTGCCTTGGTTACAGCAGCAACTGACTGACAAGTTTACAAAAGGTAAGACTGAGTAAAAATTACTTTAGAGTAAATGGAACCACATTTGAGTAGTACATTCAGGCAGTCATTGAGAGGTTTAGATGTTATCATTCCCAGTGGTGTGTCTAGGATCTCATGGGCCCTAGTGCAAAATAATAAATACATTATTATATATATATAATTACATATATATTCCTCTACCAGTACTTACAGCACTGACCCACTGTTGCTAGGTGTTTTGTTGACTAAATATTTTGTTCTAGGGGCAGACTTGGTAAATTTAGTTTTCTGACTAGATTAGAACATGGCACACTCACACAGGGTCCCTCAAACCCTTTGATAGATGTGAAAAGCTGTTGTTTTATTTCACAAGACTTGGAATGTCACTTATGCTTGAAGGGGACACTTAAGTACATTCTGGCACACATTTCAAATGAGAGTGGCCCTGTCTATCATGTTGTCACTCACCAGCTTAATCTATGTGTCACTTTAGGCTGCACTGTGCACTGCTAGATGCCTACGGTCAGAAGCAAACTGACAGCCCTGCATCTGTTAAAAACACAGGAGAGTGTCAGTAAGAGCTGAATGATTAGTTGATACAACATTAATTTATCATCTACATTTTGAAAACCTATCAAATGGGCCAGTTTGCCTTTTTGCTTTCTTTTCTTCCACACCCATCTGCTGCTCTCCTTAATGCCACAAATGAATGCTGAACTTTCAAACACCTGTCTAATTATTTAAAAGTCTTAAGCAAGGTGTGTATGTGGTGCACCAGTGCTGGGAGAGTGCAGCTTTATAAAGTTCAAATGTGTCACACATAGTTTATTCACTCTAGTAAATATTCACACGCACACACATGCACACACCTCCATGCCTCATAGGTGTGTCACATTTCTGCTAAACTACTACCTCCTCTCATTACAAAACTGCTTTCTTAATGCAAGGTGTCTTTGGAAAGTCTATTATACAGACATTAATCTATGAGTTAAAAAGGTTCTAAAGTTCTGCAAATGTCCTCAAAAAATTACTTAACTTCTCATACCCTAAGGGCCTGCATGGGGGTCCACACACCAATTCCTTACTCTCATAATCACATAAATCACACGTTAGTGTTGTAGTACTAATTACTGAATTGTAATCCTCACAACAGCTGAATAACTGTAGGCTCACACTAGTAGTAGTATATTTGTTGCTTCAAGTTTATGTCCACAAGGCTGCTCTTGTTGTTGCATATGGCCATATACACTGTCTAGCTCATCACAGGAATGAAAAAATGTGTTATATATGTATTGCTGGAGATTTCAGACTATGGTTGGTTCATGTTGTCACTTTACTGCAAATTTTTACAAACTTCCAAAAATCTTAAATGGATTTGATGCGTATTGCTCTTTAACTGTTTTGCTTATTGTCAAGTCAAGTCAAGTCAAGTCAAGTTTATTTCCATAGCTCTTTTTACAGCAGTTGTTACAGAAATCGGGTCCAAGCCCCCAAAGAGCAAGTAAGGCAACAGAGGCAAGGAAAAACTCCCTAGCTGTAGGGAGAAACTTTAGGAGGAACCAAGGCTCTGAAGGGGGAACCCATCCTCCTCTGGTCGACACCGGATAGCAATAGCAAACAAGAGAAAGAAAAGGAGAAAAAGAATAAATAAAATAAATATATATAATAATAATAGTTCTCAGTATAAATGGGTAGTTCCTTGTGTACAGGTGCCGTGATGAGTTTAGATCAGTTCTTTGGTGGATAGGGCTGTTTATATGGGCTCCTCAGCAGGATTGAGTGGGTTGAAAACCGCAAAAACAACCAGTAAAAGGGTAATAGGGTGGTCCAGATAGCAGAATGGGGCAGGATCACTGATTTCTCAGCGGGACAGCTCAACAGAGCAGGGGAGAGGAGGAGCGAGAGAAGGAGGGAGAGAGAGAGAGTGAGATAGCAAGGGAGAGATTGTTAGTGATGCTAAAATGTTACGAGTGATTAAAAATTATGTACATTGTGGTCTGAGTGCAGACAGAAGCTCTGGCAAGACTTGCTTTGACAGCATAACTACAACTATTGCTATTAACTATTGTTAAATTTCCTACTCTCATAGGAAATTATTGTTGGCCTGTTACTCTTTTGTTTGCTAATGTGAACTAAACCTGCAGTTTAGTGGGATAATTCATTATAGTTTATGTTTCCATCCTGTTCCACTATTAAAAAATAGACAACAAAAAACAGATGCATGTTGGTTAATGCAACATATGGTCTAAGATGAGGATTTTAGCATTAAGACTAAAATCTGTACTCCAAGCTATTTTGCAGCATATAAATAAATAAGCAGCTGCAATTAAAGCTTTTTTTTTTTTTTAAATCAGGTGATTTTCTTTTATGCATATAGTTGGTCTTTTCATTAGTAGTGAAAAGACTAGAACTTATGCAACTGTTAGACTGCAAGGCTTTAAATTAGTGTTTAGCTGATTAAAAAACCTGCTTGCATTGTTAGCCACAGTTTGCGAAGAAGGCACACCTACACATAGTATCCAACAACTTACATGAAAAGAGAAGGGGTGGGGGGTTGATAAACTGTCAGCATTCTCCACTTTGCTTCCAATGCTATAAAAGGAATTCCAGTAAAGTCATTCTTCAAACACCTAAACATGACAGAAAATTGATTGAATGAGCGAAAAGCAAGTGATGTGTGGAAGCTAGGACAAACTAAAACCCCTTTGCAGTGCTTCCTGCAGGTAGCTGTTTTACTGCTGTCAGATAAGGGTTTATTAAACACATTATTACACCAGTTGAAATTTTAACTAATCTCTTGAACTCACTGTATTTGGCATAACATAATTAATTGTGTATTGCATGAACAAAAACTTGCAAATTTCTAGGATTCATTTATACCTTAACATTATTTCTTTATTTTTGTCTTCTTCTCTTTCTCCTCTATTCAATTGGTTAGCAGAATTTGTACTGGTCCCTAGATAGTATAATCCCAGCTGAGGGATTCAAACAGCAATAGAATGTTCAGCTTTGAACACGATTGCTACAGTCAGCTTTTGTTCAACTCTTTTATCAAAATCAATATATGCATGTAATAGTGCTTCAAGATATGTGGAGTATTTAGAATTTTCTAAATTTCTGCAAACGTAAAACAATAGATTTTTACCCAGGTCCTACAAGTAGATAAAGAAAACCCATTTAAACTAATGAGACAAAATATTACACTTGTATTTTAATTTATTTATTTACTGAGAAAAATAATCCAATATTACATATCTGTGAGTGGCAAAAGTTTTTAAAACTCTAGGATTAGCAGTTGCTTTGAAGGTGAAATTGCAGTCTGGTGATTTCAGTCAATGTTTTATTTTCAAAAACAGGAATCTTTTACAGTCTGATCTTCACAGCACATGTTTATGGATGTGTATCATGGCACAAAGGAGGTTTCTGAGAACCCCAGAAAAGGAGTTGTTAAAGTTCATAAGATTGTTAAATGTCACAAAACCACCTCTTAGGAATTTGGACAGTCAGACAATCCAAATGACTCCTATTTAGACAGTTAGCAACTGTATCATCATCATCATCATCATCATCATCATCATCATCAACATTATTTATTTAAACTCGCATTTAAATGCTTGCATTAAAGAAGAATCTCGTTTTCAATGTCGCTGAGTATTACAGGGCAAAATAACAGGAAAACAAATTTGTAGAAGACTTGAGGCATGATGAAAGAAAATGAATAATAGATGGGGGTAATAGGGAGAAACCAATAGATAAAAAACGAATCAAAATAATAAAAACATTAAATAAATATACCAGTAAACCCATAACAAATCAGGCCTTTGAATATTAAACCCAGAGATAAAAGAAATGAATGACAGATAAAAAAATATTTTAAAAAACCTTTTCAAATAAAGCTGAAATGTTTTTCAAAATGCAACAAAAACACAAATGTGATATATTAATTCGCACAAACCTTTATTTATCTGATAAAAGCACAATGAAAAGATTTTCAATTGTTTTATTGACCAACTTAATTGTATTTTGAAAATATACACAAATTTAGAATTTGATGGCTGCAACACACTCAGCAAAAGTTGGGACAGAGGCAGATGTACCACTGTGTTACATCACCTTTTCTTTCATTAACACTTTTTAAAATCATTTTGGAATTGAATAATTATTCTCTCATGAATGATTTGCACAAATGGGTAAGCCACAACCCATCCTTCCATGCAAAGACTGAGCCTTTGAGCAGTGGCATCTGGGTGATGAAGTCTTTAGAATAAGAAGTAGTCAGTGATTCCCTTTATACAGAGAGGAGTTACTTTCAAAATCCCTTTTATGTACATTGCAAGGCATCTATTAGGACATGGAGGACCAGAGAATTGTGTAGTTTGATGATTTTCCTACTAAAACACACTTGGCTCAACTCATCAGTTAATTACTAGGTTTAAGACATGCATTAATCACCAGACTCTGCTGCAGTCCACCTCTCCAGAATCATAGTTGCCTAAAATTGTGACAGAAAATTTCACATGGTCTTTTTTGCCAAGAAGTTTATTTCCCCAGTGGGAATCAGAGTAAGCCTCCACAGTCTTGCTAAATACTTTTCACATGGTTACCACTGAGATTTACCTGATCAGCTGATTCACAGTTTGTTATTCAGATTGTAATGTCTCAGACTGTAAGGCTGTAGCAGATCTAAATAAAAGTGGAGAACTTAATTAGCACTCTATTCTTTTAATTCAACACACCTATCACAATCAGTGCATTATTAATTTATCATTGTTAATAAATAATAACAATAAAACACGAGGGAGGCATCAAAAAAACTACTCGGGATTGCACTGAGCTGGGGATGGTTTGAAGCTAATACTATATAATAATCAAGCCTTCTGTTAGTTCTAGCTAAGGGGTATATCTGTAGTGTTCTCAGGCAAAGAGTATTCTGGTAAACTGGAATGTTTGAATGCTGTCACCCCCCACTTGGATGTGTTCACTCAGGTTTGTTAAAGGTTGAGTGGTTGCGCTGCCATATGCCCCAGAATGCCTTCATGTCTGTGCTTCTTTCTAGCTCTCCCCTTTAGTTATGCTGTCATAACGAGTCTTACCGGAGTCAACCAGAGGATGATGGGTTCCCCCTTCTGAGCCTTTGTTCCTCCAGAAGTTTCTTTCTACACCTTAGGGAGTTTTTCCTTGCCTCTGTCAATTTTGGCTTGCTCATTTGGGGCTCAGACTCAAATTCTGTAAAGCTGCTTTGTGACAACGTCAGTTGTAAATAAAAATGCTATAGAAATAAAGTAGGCTTTAATGGAGAATGATGATCAACTGATGATGGTGCCCTTATAAATGGTTTGCTGATGTTGGGCCTGTAAGCTTTGACAGACTCAGTAAGTGCTTCTTTTAGTCTCAATATATGCATCTGACCTATAATTCCTAAAGAAGCTGCTGACACTAAAATTCAAATGATAAAGATTTTTGTAAGCAAAACATGGTCATGGTTGTTTGCCAGGTGAGTTGTGCATCAGTTGCCCTTTTCATATCCCACACATTTCAATGAGTTTTGTTTTGAGCCAGTTCTTGGTGGATTAATTAGTATACTCAGGATAATTATCAGGTTGGAAGCTTCAACTTCCAGTTCAACTTCCACTATTGGACCGATGGCTTCACATTTTTGTCTACCACTATTCATATGATGCAAAATTCATAGATAAATAACTCACTGCAAGTCCCTGAGGCAGCAAAGCCACCCCAAGCTATAACATTGCCACCATTGTGTCTTTGATCTATACCACACATGAGTACTGTTAAGTGTGGTTAAACAACTCTATCTTCATTGTTCCTAAAAGCCCTGGTCCTTTGTAATGTAGTCTTGCTCAATTTCTTTTGTTTTGGGTTCTTTTCCTAACATGCCTCCCATGCAGGTCAAGTTTTTCAGTCTCTTTCTGACTGAAGAGGAATACCCTTTCAAACCAACATTTACAAGAGTTACTTGCCAATCCCGTAATGAACACCTGGGGTTCTTGAAGACCTGGTTCTGCATCAGACAGTCTGCTCTTGAGCTGAAAGTATTAGGGCAGCTGGTCCTGGACAAACCGATAGTCGTTTGACATCTAAACTACTTGTATATGATTTTCTTTTAGTGTACTGATGTATTTTAAATAAGTTAGAGACCTTTGTAAATCCTTTGTTACATTCATAGACATCCATAATCTTTTTTTCATAAGGGCCTTTAGACAAGGCAAGGCCAAACAAGTGAGGTTTATTTAATTAGCACATTGTCATACACAAAGGTCATTCAATGTGCTTTACAGAGATACAAAAGGGGTAAAAAGAACAATAAGCAGTAAAACAGGCATAAAAAAATAAATAAAAAGAATGAAAGTAAGACTTAAAATAATTTAAAATACATTAAGTTAAAATGAAGAAAGAAACATAAAGGAATATAAAAAATAAAGTGCATAACTTATGTGTACATATTGCTATAATGAAAATAGAGCTTTTGTTAAAGTGAAGTGAAAGTGATTATTTGTCATTGTGAACACACTCAAGCACCACAGTTAAATGTGAACTCTGCATTTAACCCATCACACATGCACACTTGGAGCAGCAGGCAGCTATCAAAAGCGCCTGGGGAGCAGTGCATTGGGACAGTACCTTGCTCAAGGGTACCACAGTGGGGCCCAGGCCAGCACTCTAACCTGCGACCCTCGGGTCTCAAAGGCAGCGTCCTAACCATTAGGACACCACTGCCCTAAAGTCTGGGCTCGTCTGGGATGGCAGTGGAAAACAATGCCGTTTTTTGCTTCGTTTTCAAAACTGGTATAGTTGGGGCAGATTTGATTTTCATTGAGAGCGGCTTCCAGCAATGGGCAGCATAATGACTAAATGCAATTTCACCCTGTTTGGTTTCGGGGTAATACCACATGCTTTAAGAGCAAAAAGAACACCCAATGTCGGGTTTAAGTACCTGCAGGAGGTTCTAATCAATGGCACCTGATCTAGAATATCTAAATGCATATTTAAATTATGAAAATTACAAAATGTCAATTGTGTTTGTCAGCTGTGTGTAGTTCTCCTGTGTGTATCACCTGAACATATGACCTTAAAGTTTCTGCTAAAGATTGAGCTTCACTGCTGGCAAAGTAATGTTAACCCTTGTGAGCCTGCAGAACTTATCTATACTTGCTAATCCCTTGAGTTCTTGTCACTTTTGCTAAGGATTAAGCCTGTTGTAGCTTGCACTGTGAAAGAAAAGCGGGTGGGGTGAGGGAGGGGGGTGAAGGGGCAAAGAAGAAAAAAGATACAGAAAAGAAAAAGCTTAAAGAAAGTGTGTGTGTGTTAAAGAGAGGGAGAGAGAGAGCGAGAGACTGAGAACAAGAGAGAGACAAAGAGAAAGAGAGAACAGTTTTCATGTTTCTTTAATACATCTTCACATGTTTTTCATGCTACTCAACTGCTTATCCTGGTGGCAGATTTTTTGGGTTTGGAGTGTGATGCAGGTCAAAAAGCTTTAGGCAAATGTCTGTCAAAGTCAGGCACTGACATTGTTGCACTGACCTGTGAGGGTAATGTGAAGAATTTTCTAGCTGGATATCGATTTCTTTTTTACCATTTGTCTTTTTGATGTTTTGCTAAGCTATATTCTTTGCAAACCTCAGATCAGTAATTTTAGGTTTAATGCAGTGCAAATCTAAAATAACATTTACATTTATACTTTCTACCCAGTCAATGTCAATGTCAATGCTTGCAGTGCACCACTTCGAAGCTGCAAAGTACTTCTGCTATGTTTTTTGTCATTAAAATTTAGTGAAAATGAACTTACCCCCAAGTGATGTGGCCTAGCACATCTGCAAGGGCAAAGATACTAAACTGTGGATGTCCAATATATTCCAAATGAACCAGCGCCAAATTTGAAATGTGTGTTAAAATATGTTTCCTCCAGTCATTTTGAGTTTGCACAATGAGATTTTGCTGTAAGAGAAGTTATAAAATGTATCACATGAGCCAACTAAGAATGTGTTAACTATAAAGATAAGTGCTAACTGTTATAGATTCAGGAATTGGACAAATTACAACAATCTGAATATTTTTGCCACAAAGCTTCTATCCCTATCTTTGCTATTTTTTTACACAGTGGGAAATTGCCAACCTTAGTCTACACTGTGTGAAAATTCAATAAAAATCAGAACAATAGAAATGACAAAAAACATTTCTGGTTAAAATCTGCATGAAACTGCAGAAACATGGATTAATAGTACTGTTTATTATGAACAAACCTTAAAAATAAGAATTAAGTCCTAACATGGTTGTCAGCTCCGTTAAGGAGTAAAAGAGTGCAGGAATCTGCAGCCCATTGGTGTCTAAACATTTCCAGCTCTTCTGGACTTATGGGAATTTTTTTAGCACTTTGAAATTTGTTACCTCTTTTTATAAACATTTTTTATTGATGAACAATGTTTTGAAACCATACATTTTAAAATCAGTAGTGAAATTTAATTAATAAAGGATTATAAGAAATCAAGCTTCATATAAAGCATTTCCCTTGGACATAAAATGGATTTATAGGTAACATTATTTACTGACATGACCATACATTCATTTGTACATTATATGTCTATGAAATAATATGAGACTTTTCTTTCAGGGAGTTTTCTTTGTGCACCCTCTTGTGTTTTAAGAAGGCAATGCAAATAAACGTTTTCCCTGACAGCACATAGCAGTATTTTTCATAGTATGAGCATTCTATAAAATCGGAATAGTATTGTTAATTTGTAATTTTTTTTTTTCTTACAATATTTTAAAGAGCCATATGTTTACATTTTGCATTAGCTTGACATCCTTAACTTGTCACTACTGTAAACCAAAATAAAGAGGATAACTGTGGTGTGTCCTAGACTGACTTTATTGTGGGGCTTAATAACAGAAAGAAAAGTTACAGACTTTCAAGCACAATCCAGAGCAACCTCCTTGGTTCTCTTATGGAAGTAGTAAAACTGGACCAACTTTCTCACTCAGATAAGAGCTATGAGAACAGGTTGTATAATTGCTGGGTATAAGTGAAAAAGTGGTTAATTACTGTCAAAGAAATCAAATCACTAAATCTATATGCTGTCACCAGATACATGTTTATAGTTGCATTATGATAGCATAATTGTCTACAAGAAGAATAAAATGGTAACTAGAGAAGTGGGTATACTAGTAATGCTACACTACTCTTACACCTTTATAATTTTAAGCTTGGAGACTAATAATTAAAAGTATTAAATGATGTCTCAGTAAGTCTCAATAATCTTTCAGTAAGCTGAATGGTCACTACTCAGTTATCTGCAGTTTGTCTTCAGCATTTCCTTTTGCATCCACCTCACGAGTGACGATGGTCTTCTTGGTTTGAGTGATGGTAGTGGTACTGGTGGAGCTAGTGGTGCCAAAGTCGCATATAGCAATCTGAGGACGAGGCCCAGCAGTGTGGGATGAGACAATGCTGCTTTCCAGCAAGTGAGGCTGGTAATTTAAAGCTGAGAGACAAAGTGATAGTTAGGTTAAGAAGAACACACTGATAACAAGTCAAAATTGCAGAGAGGGATAGAGAAAGAGAGCGACAGAGAGAGACAGAGAGGGAGAAAATTTTAAATTGAAACAGTAAAACTCACAAGTTTGTCTGGAGATACTGACTGCCTGGATCCCATGTGCCAATCTGGAAAAAAAACAGAATTAATGAACAAGAAAGATTTTTTAAAATTGACTTATTTAGCTTAATACCCTGGAGGTAGGATATTAATAAAAAACCTAAACACATTGTAGTCTTAAAATTTAGTCTTAGCTACTGCATTTAATAAACAATCTCAGTCCTCAATTCTCCTTCCTACCTGCTCTCTTCTCCCTCCAGGAGTTTCCGGTAGGTGGCGATCTCTATGTCCAAGGCCAGTTTGATATTCATAAGTGACTGGTACTCGCGCACCTGTCGGGCCATGTCATGCTTAGCCCTCTGAAGGGCGTCATCCAGGTCCTTAATGCGCAGCTTGCCATTTTTCACAGCTGCTTCTCCTCGCTCCTCTGCTTCTCTGATCTGAGCCTCCTGATTAGAGCGCTGGAACAATAAGGGCAGAGGACATATGACTTAAAGTAAAGGGCTGATCTGCTTTGGGTATGGTTAAATGTATTTAGCACACATAAACACTGCTGTCAAGTCATTGCTGAAGTCTCTGGAGCCAATGAAGATAGAAACTCACTTCTCATCAAAAAGAGAGGCAGGGCAGCTTTGAGTGGTTCTCTGTTTGTATTGTGGAGGGTCAGGTTATAGGTGTGCAGACTGGGAAGTAACTATCTGTAATAAGTCATTGCCTAACAACTATGTTGTTATCATTTGAAAAAATAATAACACATCTTTTTGAACAATAATGGACTCAAGTGTTAAACAATTTCATTGATGTGTACCAGCGTCATGTCCTCTAGACCCCAGTGAACTCTTCCCCAGCTACTTTTTACACCCTTGATGAGCTCCCCCTAGCCTCAGGTAGAGTTCAGTAGCAAGTTCATTAGTCAGACAAATTCAAAGATGTCTGACCAAGCTGGACTGGTCTTAGACTCATCCAAACAGTCTACTGCCCTTAGGATACTCTGGTTCTTTCTCTACAACTCTCAAATGTCCTGGAAGTAGTCAACTGTTCACTCTTCTAAGGAAGAGCATGAGGTCCACTGAGGAGTTGCAGTGCTATCTTGTATTGCTATCTTCTGCCAGAGATTTTTGTCACTTGAGCACATGTTAGGAAAGCTTGAATATGCAAAACACACATAAAGATGAGCCCCAAATGTGTATGCAGGAAAAACAATTTGTATTAGCAATAACTGAGCAATAAATAAATAATTCATCTGCACCACAAAATTTTTTATAAAGTTTATAAAGACAAGAAAGAGCAGGTTTACTGCAATAAGATCTCCATACCACTCCTTTGATAGAATCAATCTCAGACTGCACACGTTGGACTTTGCGGGTATATTCAGCAATCTCAGCTTTGGTGCTCCTCAGGTTGTCACCATATTTAGTGACCGACACTTGTAGCTCTTCATACTGAAAGGCACACAGTTATAATATACAGAAATAATATTAATTGCCTCACTGAAAAAAGACACAGCCTAACATACGTGTAGTCTTGTCAATAATCTTGCCAGAGTAAGACATGAGAAACTCTCTTACCTTCTGCTTATACCAGCTCTCTGCCTCAGCACGGGTTCGGTTGGCGATGTCCTCATACTGAGCTCGCACTTCAGCCACAACGGCATCCATGTCCAGGTTTCTGCTGTTGTCCATCTCCACAACCACTGATGTGTCCTTGATCTGAGACTGCAGCTCATGCAGCTCCTGTTTGGGTGAATGGAATAAAAACATACAAAATACCATTGACCTTTATGAATAAGGCAATGGATGCTTAACATATAAACTGGTGTGTAGTTATATTTTAGCTCTGGTAAATACTAAGGTTGGATCAGTTGTGTAAAATAATTGGACACATTACTAAGTGTGAAATGTATGAAACTGATTTAAATTGCAATTTATTAAGTTACTGCATGGACTGGCCACCCACAACTTTACCTGTTCATAGATCTGTTTCAGGAACTGAATCTCATCTACCAGGCTGTCCAAATTAGCCTCCAGCTCTACCTTAGCTATGAAAGCCTCATCAGCATCCTGACACACACACAGACAGAGAAATATGCTCTTAGACATTAGGGTAAATTTTTGTATTATTTGTGTTCAGTCATCACCACAAGCAAACGCTTATGTCAACACAGAAACACTGTGCTGGAAGTTGTCACTGATGTACTCTGGAGGCCCACACCTTTTTGATAAGCACAAAGCTGTTCTCACACTCTGTACGTTTGTTGATCTCTTCTTCATATCTGAAAGGGAAGTAGGTGAATAAAAAAGATAAAAAAAAAGGTGTAAATCATTTAAAAGCACTAAATCAATGTGTACATAAACACACACACACATATATTTTCCAAAAATAATTTTTGTCCTGCAGATTAAAAATCTAATCAGAGCCTATTCCAAACATTACTTTGGATCTTCCTTAACACAGTACCAGTCTGGAATAAAAAATCTTCAAGGCCTACTAGGAGAATGCTTAATATTTTGAACTTAATATTGTGAAATTAATTTTAGTAATTTATAAATTTTACTCTCCACAAGTATTGCAGTATTACACATTTTATGATTGTGCTTTGGTTAGAATATTTAAGGATTACATTTATTAAATGCTCACTTGAAAGTTTTCCCTCAAGGCATCCCAGTAAATCCTATTGGATTAAACTTTTTTTCGCTATAAGTCCTACTATTATTATTATTATTATTATTAACATAATTAGAAATTAATAGTGTAATCGATTATAGATTTTCAATGAAAGGGACTAATTCCTTTAGGCAGTCATAAAGCAGCAGTTATATGCCAGGACTTTTACTAAATGACATTCAGGGTAAAATGTATGCTAATATATTTGTTAAAAGCTTGTAAGAGCAATCAGGATTAAAGAAGAGTGCTCTTATTCTAATATTTTTACAGTTTTCTAATATTTATGACCCAAACTGAAGTCTTTGATTTGCCATTGAGCCTAGCATATGCCTGTTTAATGCGCAGTTTGAGTATTTTTAGGTTATTTTGATCGTTTAGTGTTAACTGCCTTCATACTTATTTTTGAAGTCCTCAACCAAGCCCTTCATGTTGTTCAGGTCAGATTCCAGACGCAATTTCTGACTTCCCAGACTGTCTAGCTGTCTGCGCAGGTTAGCAATGTAAGCCTCAAACATGGCATCAATGTTGGAGTGGGTGGTTGTCTTCTCCTGCAGAAGACTCCATTTGGTTTCCAGCATTTTGTTCTGCTGCTCCAGGAAACGCACCTGTGGTGGGGAATCATATACACTTGCAAATTTACATTATTCATTATAGTGGGAAAAAAATAGTAATTCTGAACCCAGCCCAGAAGACCCCTAGCTAGTCTATACTTTCATGTTTTCCCAGGCATACTTACATACACACATTTATGTATTGGCAAAAGCAGCAAAAGTGTTCTCTTTTGTAGAAACATGCCAAGTGTCCCAATTAGTGTGAAAAGCTCAGTCCTGCGTTTCCCAATCCGACCCAAAGTAGTCCACATTGTTACCCCATTCCAGTTCCCAGTACAACTGTTGTATGTATTCTGTGTTTTTAACTGTTTGGTTCTCATGTGTTGAAAGTTGGGATACAGCAAAAATATAGACCATCTGAGGGTTCATAAATACTGGATAAGAAAACGGTGGCTTGCATCCTTTTTTTCTTCTAACATAACATTGTAACTCATTGAGTCACACTGTAGATCATAATGCTAATGTCATCTATGTATTATTAACGCTTGGCATTTTCCTGCAAGGCATATAGCTGTTTAAAAAAACAGGTGTTTAAGAAGAAAAAAAGAAGATAAAGGGTAAATAAGAGTAATCCGAGAAAACTGACTGTAAAAATGCATAGATAAAGAGTAAACTGAGTGTTTGGCTAATTGGTGTTCTAAGGGGAGAAGGGTGTGTTCACACTGGAATGTGCTGGATTATGGATCAAAGGGAAACCCTGTGGTAACAATAACTATTTTCACTCTTGGAAACAAGTTACTCTTTCGCACAGATCTTACAGACTGAGGGGAATGTGTTATCTCTTGGCCTCTCCTTACTATCAGGGTGTGAATTGGTTTTATGGTTTAAAAGTTCAGATGTGTGTGTGTGAGTGTGAGCACTGGTCTGTGCGTGTGTGTGTAAAAACATGCATGGGTGGTGCTTTGAAGCTGATAGAGAACTTAAATCAGACTGGTGAGAGTTTATGACAGAGAGTGAACTGACATTTGCCCTTT
>JBBPDA010140728.1:2118-21327 GCA_037974385.1 Arnoldichthys spilopterus
CACTGTGATAACATCCTAATGATGCCACTGTGATAATATTCTAATGATGCCACTGTGATAATATCCTAATAATGCCACTGTGATAATATCCTAATGATGCCACTGTGATAATATCCTAATGATGCCACTGTGATAACATCCTAATGATGCCACTGTGATAATATTCTAATGATGCCACTGTGATAATATCCTAATAATGCCATTGTGATAATATTCTAATGATGCCACTGTGATAATATTCTAATGATGCCACTGTGATAATATCCTAATAATGCCACTGTGATAATATTCTAATGATGCCACTGTGATAATATTCTAATAATGCCACTGTTTTTGATCATTATAAACTAATACCTGCAATTTATTTATCATTACCTGTTCTACTTTGTATTGTCTTTTTTTACTGCGGCACATGAAAAGAAAAGTGTCCAGGAAAAGTTTGAAAATGTTGTAAATGCAGTAAAGGTGGACTCGTCTGAGTGAATTTTTCAGCTCATTTTCAGGGAAAACGGACATGGATGGACATCGAGTTCTCTGTGCCTGTTTACTCGTCACACACGAAGTCATACAAGCACAACGTGTAGTGAAACGTACCCTGATCAACCCTGAGACTCTGCAGTTTTTTACTGATCCACTAGGGGGCAGCACAGACCTCACTAACTCAGCTGAGCAGACACAACAATATTAATAATAATAATAATAATAATAATAATAATAATAACAATAATAGTAGATTAGATTCATATAGCGCCTTTCTCAAACCCAAGGACACTTTACACATGCACAGGAAATAAAAACCCTTGAGGAAGAAGAGGACGGAGAAGAAGAAAAGTGGTCATGAAAGAGAGAAAGGTCTTTAACTCTGTTTTGAAAGTTGGAAAAGACGAGGAGTCACGAAGAGATTGCGGAAGAGAGTTCCAGAGTTTGGGGGCAGTAGCACTGAACGACCTGCCACCCATAGAGGTAAGGCCTCAGGAGCTTAGTACCAGACGACCTGAGCGAGCGAGGTGGGGAATAGGGTACGAGAAGACGGCTGAGATATGGAGGAGCGAGACCGTGTAGGGCTTCAAAAGTGAGCCAATGTAACTGGAAGAGGACGGGATGATGTCGCAGCAGAGTTTTGGATATACTGATGTGTTTGAAGGGACCTGGGAGGAAGTGTCCAGTAAAGAGGGAGTTACAGTAGTCAACATGGTATCAAAAAATCCAAAAATAATACCATTACTGTGGCGAAAAGGACCTGACTAAGGAGACTAGAGTGTTCGCCGTTAAAGCTTTACTGTAAACATTAGCAGAAATACTCAGTGTTCCTCTCCCACACCTTCAGAAAATGTGTTCAAAAAACACAAAAACAAGTTCTTCCGCTAGGCTAAAATGCGGAAACAGCCAGACAAGCGCCAACTGGATCGGAGTGTGCGCTCCCTGTTCAACACACTCACACCTACGGGCAATTTAGAGCATCCAATCAACCTACTGCAGCCTTCGGACTGTGGGAGGAAACCGGAGAACCCGGAGGAAACACACACCAACACGGGGAGAGCGAACTCCACACGGAAAGGCCCCCGTGACCGAGCCGGGGATCGAACCCAGGACCTTCTCGTTGTGAGGCGACAGCGCTAAACACTACACCATCGTGCCGCCACATATGTACTGTATATATATAGGTGCTGTACCTGTGGCTCTGAGTGTGTGTGTGTTCACTGTGTCAGATCGGTTGGGGAATTTCCCCTCAGAGACTAATATCGGATAATTATTGATTATTACTTACGAATCCGTTTGTATCGGTGCATCAACCCAAACAGCGGCCGATCTGATGTATCGCTCGAGCATCGACGTGCGTTCGCTCTGTGAACAGCGTTTTGCGCTGAGAAAAGCTCATGAAAGGCTTGTGTAGGTGTTGTGTAGCCTTACGAACGCCACTCGGAACGTTTACCGCTGCGTATTGCGCGCGTTTGTAGGAAAGGAGGGTTGTCAGCAGGGCGAGAGCCACTGTATGTTTGCGCATTACGACTCATTCATGCCCATGTAAGTCCAAAAAGGTCCAGCGCACCGAAAAACATGCCCAGCTGAGCGGTGGAGTCTGGAAGAGATTACTGCGAACCGTCAGTGAGGAAGTGACATCAGTAACATGACTAATAAAGGAAGCACTGAGTCATTAGCCTGAAATTTAGGACGGTCCATAAACCGGCAATAAAAGCTGACTCCACGCGATGAATCAACACTGAAATCAACAGCCAGTTCATAAACCCAGAGCTTCGCTTAGTGCGGGGCTGAAAACAGGCTAAGCATAGGTTAGCAAAGCTAGCCTGCCTAGATAGTGCATCATAGAGTCGATATTAAATCAATCGAAGCTTTTTTTCAACACGTTCGCTCTACGAATTTATAGCTTAGAGACCCACTTCTGGTTGTGGACACACCCATGGCCACGGCCTTGCATCACCTATAACAATCAAGCGATTGCCATTAGCGCAGCAGGCTAGTTTTCTGTATGCTACATATGCTATCCTCGCCAAAAATGTACACACCATTTTTCAGATGAATTGTACGTTGTTTATTGTTAGATTTATCTCATTTATTATATACATTTGTTTCTCTTTTCCTTCATTTTTCCTGGTTAATCTCGTAGATCAGCAGGAGATGCTCAGCTAGTGGGGCGGAGGGCTGCAAGCAAACAGGGTGAAATGGCGTTTAGTCATTATTCAGACCTTATAAGACACCAAAACACCATATTTGCCAAATATTTTAATTCATATTCTGTTTTATCTCTTTATTCGTTTTATATTTTACTTTTACCATGCACTTAATTGCCTTAATTTTATTGCTTAGAATCTTTTTCTTTCATCTTGTACTTTCCATGCTTTTCTTGCCTTTTATTTTAATCCCCATCTCTGTAAAGCACACTGAACTGATAATGTGCTACATAAATAAACTTGCCTTGCCTTCACTCTCGCTAGTTCAGCCACTGTTGTTGAGGGTGTTCAGGGGTACAGTTGTGCTAGTATCGCTGTGATAAAACATCTCGAGTCTTGAATCGTAGTAACCAAGTAGTAAGTGACTACAGCCTCTGACAGCTGCGAACCAGACGTCGCCTTATATCGCATGAACTGTGACCGTCACACGGTGCGAGTGCCCACATCGACAGAAAACAAAGAGTCCAAAGAGGAGGCTGTAGGCCTGTGGAAGGGACGAGAGCTCAAGGCTGGACTGCTGGGCAGCTTCCGCACGAGCTAAGAGTCAAGGCTTGCGGTTTGGTTTTTCACGATGGCGTGTCAACGTAAGGAAGACGTCACCGTGGTTACCATCCCGATCTGACCGCCGGGCTTGCACACACTTGCTGCTGTGGACGTACATGACCAGTGCGTATGAGTGGAGCAAGGGTTTTACACTTTAAAGACAGGGATTCTGAATCTTCTAAAAAAGTGGGTTTTTCAGCTGCTTGTAGCAACACAACACAGGTCACATGACAACAGCAGCCACATGCAGCCTAGAAAAAAACAAATAGGTGGTAGATATCGCGCTAGAAGTACAATGACTACGCGAAATTGTCTAATTTTGTATTTTTGCATTGTAAATAAACACCCACACTGATTCAAATGCACGGATCAGCCATAACATTAACACCACTGACGGGTGAAGTGAACAGCGCTGATCCTCTAGCTGTTTCATTACAGTGGGATATATATTAGGCAGCAAGTGCACGGTCAGTTCTTGAAGCCGATGTGCTGGAAGCAGGAGCGTGAGGAGCCCGAGACCCTCATTGTGATGTTCTAGACGACTGAGTCAGAGCGTCTCCAGAACGGCAGCTCTTGAGGAGTGTTCCAGGTGGGCAGCAGTTGGTACCTACCAGAAGTGACAACAAGGTCATGGGCAGCCAAGGCTAGCCCATCCGGTACAAGCCAAAGCTGCCCAAAAAGTGATGCTGACTCTGATGGAAAGGGGTCAGAAGGCCTGTTCCAGCAGCAGGAGGGCAGGTGGTGTTAATGTTGTGGCTGAGAGGTTTGATACTGGTATGAGAAGAGACTGAGCGGTTAAGAAATCTGCGCGGCCGTCTGCAGCGGCGCTGGTTGTGAAACGATTTGGAAACAGGGCGAATGTGTCATTAGTGGTAAAGTGGAGCAAGGCTGAGGATGAAGCTGCTGCCTTTAACAGTCACACTGATCGGCCGATCCGCCAAACTCAACACCACGCTCGCCTCATTTACAGACCAGTTACACAAGAGCACATGTTGCTTTTGTTAGCTTAATCAGAGCTGAGGCTTAAATCACTGCAGGGGTTCCAGTATGTTGGCTGAGGGTAAAAACCTGCTGATAATTTCCTGCATCTCTAGTTTCTAGCTCTTAGTTCAGGATGAGTCTGAGTTGGGTCCGTTCCAAGCAGGCGTAAACACACACTACGGCTATAATCCAAGATGTTGTAAATTGCAACTAGTTGTGCTTTCCAGATGCTAACAGGATCCTTCACTTGGTGGACAGTGGAGGCCTAGTGACCAACCACCGTACGCTTTCGCCTGGACCGACCACCCTACGCTTTCGTCTGGGCCGACCACCGTACGCTTTCGTCTGGACCGACCACCGTACGCTTTCGTCTAGACGGACCACCGTACGCTTTCGTCTGGTCCGACCACCGTACGCTTTTGTCTGGGCCGACTACCGTACGCTTTCGTCTGGGCCGACCACCGTACGCTTTCGTCTGGGCCGACCACCGTACGCTTTCGTCTGGACCGACTACCGTACGCTTTCGTCTGGGCCGACTACCGTACGCTTTCGTCTGGGCCGACTACCGTACGCTTTCGTCTGGGCCGACCACGGTACGCTTTCGTCTGGGCCGACCACCGTACGCTTTCGTCTGGACCGACCGCCGTACGCTTTCGTCTGGACCGACCGCCGTACGCTTTCGTCTGGGCCGACTACCGTACGCTTTCGCCTGGGCCGACCACCGTACGCTTTCGTCTGGACCAACTACCGTACGCTTTCGTCTGGGCCGACTACCGTACGCTTTCGTCTGGACCGACCACCGTACGCTTTCGCCTGGGCCGACCACCGTACGCTTTCGTCTGGACCAACCACCGTACGCTTTCGTCTGGGCCGACTACCGTACGCTTTCATCTGGACGAACCACCGCACGCTTTCGTCTGGGCCGACTACCGCACGCTTTCGTCTGGGCCGACCACCGTACGCTTTCGTCTGGACGGACCACCGCACGCTTTCGTCTGGACGGACCACCGTACGCTTTCGTCTGGACGGACCACCGCACGCTTTCGTCTGGACCGACCACCGTATGCTTTCGCCTGGTCCGACCACCGTACACTTTCGTCTGGGCCAATCAATGTACGCTTTCGTCTGGACGGACCACCGCACGCTTTCATCTGGACGGACCACCGTACGCTTTCGTCTGGACGGACCACCGCACGCTTTCGTCTGGACCGACCACCGTACGCTTTCGCCTGGTCCGACCACCGTACACTTTCGTCTGGGCCAATCACTGTACGCTTTCGTCTGGACGGACCACCGCACGCTTTCGCCTGGACCGACCACCCTACGCTTTCGTCTGGATCGACCACCGTACGCTTTCGCCTGGACCGACCACCGTACACTTTCGTCTGGGCCAATCACTGTACGCTTTCGTCTGGACAGACCACCATACGCTTTCGTCTGGTCCGACCACCGTACACTTTCGTCTGGTCCGACCACCGTACACTTTCGTCTGGACCGACCACCGCACGCTTTCATCTGGGTCGACCACCGTACGCTTTCGTCTGGTCCGACCACCGCACGCTTTCGTCTGGGTCGACCACCGCACGCTTTCGTCTGGGTCGACCACCGCACGCTTTCAGTCCCTCATGGTTCCTCCAGCATCTACCCTGAAGTAGGAGCTAAAAGTTCCTCAAAACGTCAATCTAAACACTTTAATGGTCCTCAGATCCTGAACTATGAAAACGTTCCTCTGGTAAAAGCACCTACTGTTCATGACTGGAGCTCGGGGCTGCAGTAAGGTGTGCACTTATTTACACCTTGAAGGTAGACACGTCATCTTGCCGTGAGTGTCCAGATCTACTGCTGTAGTCTTCTGATAGCTGCTAACACCCTAAACGATCATCTTTAACAGCAGTGAATCCTACATGATCTGAGTAATACCAGCACATTTCCTGTTACACATGGGAAATCCCATGCAATTGCTGTCAATGAAAACTAGTCAACAGAATAAAGTTCGCCGAATGGTGAAGAGTAGTGCAGGACTATACACACAGGCCCAGGTCAGTTATCATGTAA
The DNA here is from genome assembly GCA_037974385.1 of Arnoldichthys spilopterus. NCBI lineage: Eukaryota > Metazoa > Chordata > Actinopteri > Characiformes > Lepidarchidae > Arnoldichthys > Arnoldichthys spilopterus. The sequence continues at coordinate 8,388 of JBBPDA010140728.1, forward strand.
ATACTGTGAAAAGGAGAAGTTCAGAAAAGGTCGGGGCAGAGAAGGGCCAGTAAGACACTCTAGCACAGAAAGACAGTGAACGCCTTCTCCATTTCAGCTGCGTGAAGGACAATGGCTTTATTGGAGGACGCAGGAGACGGCACAACAGTGACCCTTTCATTGTCCTTGGCTGTTGACTTTGTGCATCTGACGACTAAAGAATGCAGTGCGGTGGCTGAAGCTCCGCTCCGCTCCGACTCTCTGGCTTCAGCATTAGCCGTGTATTCCTGAACCGTGCACGAGTAATCGGTGAGAAGGCAGGAGCGTGAGTGGGAAGGAAATGACATCATGAATGAATGGAGCTGAATTCGGAGACCGACAGACGTGCGGTCAGCTGAGGGCCCAAATGTGAAGCGCGCTGGGAGAAAGTCAGATCAAAAACTGGAGAAAAATTCAATACAAAGGTAAGCAGATCAGCCACTGTTTTAATACTAATATTTAGAAATGTTAGAATTTTTATTTTCAAAATATTTCATTTTTTATTTTTATATTTGGTACTTTAACATATTTTGTATTTTTAAAAAATATTTTTAAATTAAAACTACACCTAATATTTCATGTTATTGTAAAAGATGCATTTTTTAGATTTTACTTTCATTATAATTAATTTATTATATATTTATTTCTGTTATTTGTATAATTTATTTTTATTTTATATAATTTATTATTAGACCATTTTCTTCATTAAGGACATGTTGTATTTTGCACATGCATGTTTAAAATGTTTTTAAAAAAATGTACAGCATGTAAGACTCAAGGAAAAGTGGCCATTTATTCAACAAAAATATCAACAGACTGAATATTTTTCTGTGGAGAAAGTAAGCACACCCTTGGCCTCAGAGGCTAGCATTGCCCTGCTTAGCAGAAATAACCTGTTGTGGCTGTTCCACTCTGCCATGCAAAAATCCTTCAGCTGAATTCAAGATGTTTCAGGGTTTTTCTTCAATGCACTGGCATTTTCACTACCGCACGCTTTCGCCTGGGCCGACCGCCGTACGCTTTCGCCTGGGCCGACCACGGTACGCTTTCGTCTGGGCCGACTACCGTACGCTTTCGTCTGGACCGACCGCCGTACGCTTTCGCCTGGGCCGACCACGGTACGCTTTCGTCTGGGCCGACCACCGTACGCTTTCGTCTGGACCGACCGCCGTACGCTTTCGTCTGGACCGACCGCCGTACGCTTTCGTCTGGGCCGACTACCGTACGCTTTCGCCTGGGCCGACCACCGTACGCTTTCGTCTGGACCAACTACCGTACGCTTTCGTCTGGGCCGACTACCGTACGCTTTCGTCTGGACCGACCACCGTACGCTTTCGCCTGGGCCGACCACCGTACGCTTTCGTCTGGACCAACCACCGTACGCTTTCGTCTGGGCCGACTACCGTACGCTTTCATCTGGACGAACCACCGCACGCTTTCGTCTGGGCCGACTACCGCACGCTTTCGTCTGGGCCGACCACCGTACGCTTTCGTCTGGACGGACCACCGCACGCTTTCGTCTGGACGGACCACCGTACGCTTTCGTCTGGACGGACCACCGCACGCTTTCGTCTGGACCGACCACCGTATGCTTTCGCCTGGTCCGACCACCGTACACTTTCGTCTGGGCCAATCAATGTACGCTTTCGTCTGGACGGACCACCGCACGCTTTCATCTGGACGGACCACCGTACGCTTTCGTCTGGACGGACCACCGCACGCTTTCGTCTGGACCGACCACCGTACGCTTTCGCCTGGTCCGACCACCGTACACTTTCGTCTGGGCCAATCACTGTACGCTTTCGTCTGGACGGACCACCGCACGCTTTCGCCTGGACCGACCACCCTACGCTTTCGTCTGGATCGACCACCGTACGCTTTCGCCTGGACCGACCACCGTACACTTTCGTCTGGGCCAATCACTGTACGCTTTCGTCTGGACAGACCACCATACGCTTTCGTCTGGTCCGACCACCGTACACTTTCGTCTGGTCCGACCACCGTACACTTTCGTCTGGACCGACCACCGCACGCTTTCATCTGGGTCGACCACCGTACGCTTTCGTCTGGTCCGACCACCGCACGCTTTCGTCTGGGTCGACCACCGCACGCTTTCGTCTGGGTCGACCACCGCACGCTTTCAGTCCCTCATGGTTCCTCCAGCATCTACCCTGAAGTAGGAGCTAAAAGTTCCTCAAAACGTCAATCTAAACACTTTAATGGTCCTCAGATCCTGAACTATGAAAACGTTCCTCTGGTAAAAGCACCTACTGTTCATGACTGGAGCTCGGGGCTGCAGTAAGGTGTGCACTTATTTACACCTTGAAGGTAGACACGTCATCTTGCCGTGAGTGTCCAGATCTACTGCTGTAGTCTTCTGATAGCTGCTAACACCCTAAACGATCATCTTTAACAGCAGTGAATCCTACATGATCTGAGTAATACCAGCACATTTCCTGTTACACATGGGAAATCCCATGCAATTGCTGTCAATGAAAACTAGTCAACAGAATAAAGTTCGCCGAATGGTGAAGAGTAGTGCAGGACTATACACACAGGCCCAGGTCAGTTATCATGTAAATACTGTGAAAAGGAGAAGTTCAGAAAAGGTCGGGGCAGAGAAGGGCCAGTAAGACACTCTAGCACAGAAAGACAGTGAACGCCTTCTCCATTTCAGCTGCGTGAAGGACAATGGCTTTATTGGAGGACGCAGGAGACGGCACAACAGTGACCCTTTCATTGTCCTTGGCTGTTGACTTTGTGCATCTGACGACTAAAGAATGCAGTGCGGTGGCTGAAGCTCCGCTCCGCTCCGACTCTCTGGCTTCAGCATTAGCCGTGTATTCCTGAACCGTGCACGAGTAATCGGTGAGAAGGCAGGAGCGTGAGTGGGAAGGAAATGACATCATGAATGAATGGAGCTGAATTCGGAGACCGACAGACGTGCGGTCAGCTGAGGGCCCAAATGTGAAGCGCGCTGGGAGAAAGTCAGATCAAAAACTGGAGAAAAATTCAATACAAAGGTAAGCAGATCAGCCACTGTTTTAATACTAATATTTAGAAATGTTAGAATTTTTATTTTCAAAATATTTCATTTTTTATTTTTATATTTGGTACTTTAACATATTTTGTATTTTTAAAAAATATTTTTAAATTAAAACTACACCTAATATTTCATGTTATTGTAAAAGATGCATTTTTTAGATTTTACTTTCATTATAATTAATTTATTATATATTTATTTCTGTTATTTGTATAATTTATTTTTATTTTATATAATTTATTATTAGACCATTTTCTTCATTAAGGACATGTTGTATTTTGCACATGCATGTTTAAAATGTTTTTAAAAAAATGTACAGCATGTAAGACTCAAGGAAAAGTGGCCATTTATTCAACAAAAATATCAACAGACTGAATATTTTTCTGTGGAGAAAGTAAGCACACCCTTGGCCTCAGAGGCTAGCATTGCCCTGCTTAGCAGAAATAACCTGTTGTGGCTGTTCCACTCTGCCATGCAAAAATCCTTCAGCTGAATTCAAGATGTTTCAGGGTTTTTCTTCAATGCACTGGCATTTTCAAACCCCACACATTTCAACAACAATCCTTTCTTCTCTTTGAGCGATTCCATTTGCTAGTGTGATTAGGATCATTATCCTGTTGAAAAACCTCTGGTTCAGCTTCAGCTTTTGGGCGGATGACCTCACATTATCTTCAAACAATCACTGCAAGCTTTCCAGTCCCAGAGGAAACCATATTTCCACCACCATGCTTCACAGCTGGTATAAAGTTCTCCTCCTGAAAAGCTGACTTTGGTCACATGTGTGCTGTTTCTGTGGCCAAAAAACTAAAAATCTACATTATTCCAAAAGGCCAGTATGTTCTTTGGGGAACTGTAGTAATGCTCGAGTCCACTGGTCGTTTGAAAACCAATTTTATTATTTTTTTCTTACAGTGGGATGACTGCTTTGAATAATCGAGAGATCTTTTTAAATCACTTACCAGACTCACGGGCATCCACATGTTTTTCTGAAGACCATAGAACGTTCCTTAGACCTCGGCATGATGTCAGTACACAGTAAAGAGAACAACAGACACCACAAGGTTTAAATATCACAGGTTCCACCAGCAGGATGCTCCAATCAGTGGCTCCCAATCTGGAACACGGATTCTAATGTTATGGGCTTGTGATAAATGAAGGGTGTACTTACTTTTTCCACGTGACTCTTAATGAATATATGAATATTTTTAAGATGTTTTAGATAATTTTGTATTCATTCATTTATTTTCTAAACTGCTTCTTCCATTTTGGGGTCAAGCCGACTACGGGCCCAAGGCGGGGTTCACCCAGGACAGGAGGCTCAACCAATCACAGGGCAACACACAGACAGACAACCATTCACACACCCACGGGCAATTTAGAGCATCCAATCAACCTACTGCAGCCTTCGGACTGTGGGAGGAGCCCGGAGAACCCGGAGGAAAGGCCCCGAGCCGAGCATCGAACCCAGGACCAGCGTTGACCACTCCACCACCGTAAAAAAACACAACGGACCGGACGTTGCACAATCAGAACCTTGACCTCGACCACTAGACAGAAGAAAAACACGCTGAACTCGAGACGGGAGCGGCTGCGCGGGCCGCGCTCGTACCCCCGGCCCCACGGTGGTGCGATCAGGGTGCGGGACGCGGAGGTGTGGCGGCGTGTTTACGCTGCTCCGCTGCAGCCATGACTCCTGTTGCGTCACACCGTGCCTGCGCTTCCCCTGCAGCCTTTCGCTGCCTCTTGCTCTGAGGCGTGCTTCAACACATCCTCCCCCACTTCCTCAAAAGGCAGCGCGCTTCGCTCTGGGGGCGGGGCGTGCACAGGTGACCCATAAAGAGCGCTCTCCCCCCACCTCTCCCGTTTCAGTCGCTGTCCGCGCGGCCACAATGGCAGCTGATCTCCTATTGTGGATCGTCGCCCTCTCAGCCTCGCTCGCTCCCTCAGGTAAGACACTGGATACACCTGCACCTCCGCACACCGCGGCTCGCTAGCTTCCCACAGCGAGCCCTGACTGAGTAAAGCAGACCCGGCCAGGAGGGAGAGAGAGACACGGACTTTAAACTCTTCCTCTTCTCGGGCTTAGTGGAGGACACTCCTCTCGGACAGACTCCGGGCCATGACCCGGTTATTGTGAAGCCTGTTTACGCGACTTTTTCGGGGTTAAAAGCGTTTTTTAAATGACAAATGTGACTTTTCTCCCATGTCCCATTGAATATCAGTGGCATGTTGATTATTTCGCGATTGACCACGCCCAGGACAGTTTGGCGCCTCCCATCCTCGGACGCACCCAGCGTAGCTCACCTGTTCAGTGCCGGGGCAGGGAGTGTGAAGGTGGTGACATTTGGGCACATCCTCAACCAGGAGAAAACCTAAAACATGGTATTTTAGGGGCTGTGGAGGCCTAGTGGTCAGGACACTGCGCTTGGGACCTGAAGGCCGCAGGTTCGAGTCCTGGCCCGGGCACTACTGGCGTACCCTAGGTTCCGTCCCGCTTCAGCCAAGTGAGTAAATGTAAATATTTTCCCCACAAAATTTGAACCCAAAATATCAATTTATATCATTTTTTATATGATAATATAATATACAAAAATCAAACAAAAAAGATATATTTTTTATTATTAATCATATATTTTAAAATATAATGTTATACATTAAAATGGATCATTTATTATATAATTATACAATAATATAATAAACTTTTTTCACATTTTGTGCTTTTATTTTGTTTTTCCAAATGGAACAGCGCGTTAACCTGTGCAGAAGTGTGTTGATCCTCACTGACAGTCCCAACATTTGCACACGACTACACACATAATTAGTGCTTTACAGTCGGTTGTTGGACAAATGTTGTTTTTGTGCAATACAACGTTTTTAATATACACCAGCCATAACATTAACACCACTGACAGGTGAAGTGAACATTGACTCACTGGTTATTTCATCACAATGGCACGTGTCACAGGGGTTGGGACACATTAGGCAGCAAGTGAACAGTCAGTTTTTGAAGTCAATGTGCTGGAAGCAGGAGCTTTGACAATCATTCAAAGTCAGAGCGTCAGCAGGTCCTGTGGAGTGTTCCAGGTGTGCAGTAGTTAGTACCTCCCAAAAGTGACCCAAGGAAGAACATCTGGGGAATCTGCGACAGGGTCATGGTCACCCAAGGCTCCCTGATGGTACGTGAGGAGTGAAAACTGCACACCTGGAACACTCCACAAGATCTGCCGTTCTGGAGACGCTCTGACTCGTCTAGAACATCCCTTGTCAGAGTGTGGCAGATGCTGCTTCCAGCACATCACCTTCAAGAACCGACTGTTCACCTGCTGCCTAATATATCTCATGTGACACGTGCCACTGTAATGAAATAACTAGAGAGTCAATGTTATTCAGGCCACTCCTCGCACATAGGGGGCGCTACAGAATTTTTTTGTGGACTGTAGGTGGAGGTGAGAGCGAGCCATTTAAATGTTCGTGTGACCCGCTGACCTCTCTGGAAGTCAGATACACCGAGCGAGCGATGTGAGGAAGGGTTTGACATTGGCTGCTTCTTCTAACTTTGGTTCCTTCACTTTCCCAGACCGTCCCTCGGTCAAAGCCATCCCTCAGTATAAAATCCCACCTGCACAGCCCCCTCCTATCCCACCGCGGTCAGGCCTCTGATTGCTGTAAACGTTCGGTATGGTGTTACATCGCTGCACCCGTGGATCGTATTTAAAGGCATTTAAAATTTCATGACTCTGCAGCCAACGCAGCCGAGCGCCACTGAGCCACAGGTTTGGCCTGGTGTAGACACCGTGAGGTCGGGTCGATCAAGGCCCAAACCGTGACGCAGTCCTTCCCCTCAATCAGAGCAGAACTGTAAACAAGGAAACTCAGTCTCAGCGGCGGTCCAGGAGGCAGCCTGAAGCTGGCTTCTTCTCCGCCTCCACATTTCTTTTCAGCTAAAGTTAGCGGTTGGTCGCGTCAGCGGTTGGGCGTGGCCAAACCCAATTCGCTATTCTGACAGTTGGAAAAAAGTGACCAGAGCAATGTGCCTAAACATTGCCTTAACTTAATTATTCAGAGGTGTGTTTTGGGTGTAACTTGCAACAAACCAATCAGAATGGCCCATCACCTCGCGTTCGAAAAGCAGGGGCGGAGCTATGGTGGATTGCTATTATAATGGTGTGTAAACCAGGAAGTAGAATCTGCTGCTCGTGCACGAGGTGAACACGTGTGAGCGCCGTTTTTCGTCAAAAGTGCAATGTCATTACACTGCCTTAAAACAGCAAGGCAACGACAATGTGCCGCCCTGGCTCGCCTCGTTTAAAAAGCACCACTCCTACCAGTTTTGTGCCCAAGTTCCTCATCAACTTGATTCTAATGACTCGTTCCCAACACTGAAAGGTGCAGTAAACAGCTGAACCTTTGGTGAGCAGTGATCATCTCTTCCTCTACGGAACGGAGGAACCTGGGTACCTCTTCCTCTATGGGTAAACTATGCTGGATTGTTCAGAGCGTGGGATTGGACCAGACGGGCTAGCCTTCACTCCCTACGTGCATCAGTGAGCCTTGGGTGTCGCCCATTCACCAGTGGATCACCGTTGGTAGGTACTAACTACTGCACAACTGGAACACTCCACGAGAGCTGCCGTTCTGGAGACGCTGTGACTCGGTCGTCTAGAACGCCACAATAAGACTTGTCAAAGTGGTTTAGATCCTTACGCTCCTGCTTCCAGCACATCGGCTTCAAGAACTGACTGTTCACTGGCTGCCTAATAAATCTCACCCCCCTGACACTTTCAGTGGTGTTAATGTAATGGCTGATTGAGTGGTTGCACAAAACCGAGTGTTCTAATGCACGACTGACGCACTATTTACCAAAATGTCTATGTGGAGCTCAATGGAAAAAACCAGGACAAAGCAAAAGCACTGGACCGAGTTTGGAGAAACAACAGCAGATCTTGGGGGAAGCCGTCAGGTTTGGCTAATCCTAATCGGAGGCGTGTTCGTAAAGTCTCACCTGATAAAGACTGAAGTATGTAATTATTAACCACCTAATGGAGCCTGAGGAAAGTCAAACAGGCCTGTTTCACCTTTCGCCAAACCGAGAGAAGCACATTGTAGTAAACGTAAAGGCCACGGGTGATAAACATGGCCAGAGATGCAACACCCAACGCTGGCTGTGGTTTATACACAGGAGGCCACGTTATGTTGCTGTCTCAAGCTTCAGTTACTGACCACATAAACAATCAAGGAGGCACCAGCTGGTGATATTACATGCCACGCACACCCACCAGGGGCCATTACAGGTCTGGGCCCTTCTTACGGCAGATTAACGGCACGCCCTCGACCACAAAAGATGGAGAAACAAAGCCGAAGGGCTTCCCTACATGGCAAACAGGGCGGCTGTTCAACACTCCTGACCCTCACGGAAGAAGAAAAGCGGGTTGTGGGACGGCTCTCCACGCTTCACTCACACACATCTCTTCTCTCCGCCACAGGTTCCTACACGCTGGACGGAGTGAAGGTATACGAGGTGGTTCGACCAATCAGAGTGCATGACCTCCACAAGAGAAGTTCAGAGGTAAGGGCCAAGACTCCACACGCAGTCACGAAAGGGCGGATTCTGCAGGAATTTCACACATCAGACGTGTTTGGAAATGTGCCTTCTGTAGTGTAGCACTGGCGCTATGAGGCTAATGATGCTAACACACAGTAGAAGTCAATGGTCACCTAAACCGTTTCTGTAGAACAACCACAACATCCCCCAGATCTTTATTTAAGTAGTGTAGACTTGTTGACGTGGTTTAGGGCTGTCATTTATAACAGCTTTAGGGTTTATAGGGTCAATATTTTAAGTCGTCCTATTTCCTAAACCACACCCACGAGTCTGCTCCACCTGCCTGAAGAGCTGGATGCAGTGAGCGAGTTGAGAGAAATGTTGGGCGTGCAAAAATGTGCCAGTTCCCTTAAGGCGGGGGTGTCCAAATCTGGTCCTGGAGGGTTGGTGTCCACCACAGTTTGGTACATCTCCTCCCCAAACACACCTACACCTGGTAACTAAGCTGATTAAGGGGTTTGCTGGCCGCTGGCCCTGCTCCACCCCTGCCTCAAGGTCATGTTTCGTGCACAGTTGCGGTTCTTGGACAGGTTTTACTGAACATTAGCAAAGGTTCCATTCAACCCACTGAGAAACTGTAGCCATGAGTTGGTCCCATTGGTTGGTTTATCACAGGGCTGTCTCAATGATATGCATAATCTAGCAATGATTAATGAACCATGACTAGCCCCACTGTTCACTACCCTTGCATGGTTTAGCACCACTTAGCCGGGCTCTGCTTGAACCCTGACATCTGAAGCAGGTCAGTTTTAGTAGCGAGTCCTTCATCAAACGACGGAGTCTCTGTTAGTCTCCTCCTGCCAGAGAATTTGCTAAATATGTAACCCTATAACAATAACAGTAACAATAACTGTGTTAGCTTAGCACGGGCAGCGGTTGCTTTAAGCTTCTTTAGTTCAGAACTGGAGCTACAAGGCTACCGTTGCTAATGACAGTTCAATAGTCACCCAAATGTTTTCTGGACTTACGTCCAGGGCACTGAGCTGCCCAAAGCTGCTATGGGTGATTTAGAGTAAAGTATGACTCATTGCACAGGAAGCTATTTCAGGCAACACCAGGGCAGGTGCGGACTGAGCTTCCTTTGTAAGGTGGGCAGTGGTGGCCTAGTGGATTGGGACTTGCCCATGTGATCAGAAGGTCGCTGGTTCAAGTCCCAGCCTAGAGGCCACTAGAGCAAGGTACCGACCCCCTATACTGCTCCCCGGGCGCTGTTGATAGCTGCCCACTGCTCGTCAAGACCTGCATCTTGATGGGCTCAAAAGAACGAGAAGATCCTGGTGCTACAGAGGAGCCTTTAAAGTGAGGAGGAGTGTTTTAAGGTTAATACGAGATGGGATTGGAGGCCAGTGGAGCTGGAAGAGGATGGAAGTGATGCAGGACATACTGAAGATGATCTCACGGTTACGTCACGTTCCAACCAATTGATAATGGACATTTTAAACCAAGTGGCGCGTCGCAGTCGTGAAATCGGGACAGCTTCTAGTTTCTTGTACACGCCTCTGATATGTTGTTGTTGCCGCGTCACTGTGCTCACGTTGGCCTGGTGACGAATTAGTCAGTGTCGTTTCAGCCACAATTACTCAGTCCAGGTTGCTGCAGTTTCTCAGTAGGTGGGATGGGATTTTTCGCCAGCGCTCTATTGGCCGGCAGCATTTGTGGGAGGAGCAAGGACAGGTGCGTTTGAACTGAACCAAGTCTTGTCTTCAGTCCTCCAGGCCCGATGTGCTGAGGTACGCCATGACTCTGGACGGCAAAGACATCGAGATGCATCTAGAGAGAAACGAGTAAGCCTGACCTTTCCGTACTGCTGCAATCACCAAGCGCATTACCTCCTATGACCTGTGTACATGTCCTGCGGTCTTGAGTCTGCTGACTTGTGTCGGTAGCGTTTCCTGCTTTTGTAACCACTAGCGTCATCCAAAGCCCCCCCCCGAGCGTGTAACACAGAGGTTTCCCACTGAGTGTGCTCGCTCCAACTTGACCAAGGCACTTTAGCAAAAAACTGTTACAAATATCCAACTGTGTAAATGAGCAGTGTAACACACACGTGCAGGCGAGTAACAAAAATGGGACCTCGGCTAAACACGTAAAGAGAATTTGTCTAAAAAATTCTAAAAACGTAAAAAAAAAAATTAAGACGTCGTGTTATTATTATTAGCTTTGTCAGTGTCGCTTAGACATCTGTAACCTATTCACATCTTCCTCACCATGGAGGTGCTGGAGCCAATTGCAGCACTCATAGAACAAAAGGTTCGAGCGGGACACGTCAACTGTCCATTGCAGAGCCGACACAACCGGCCACACCTAGGGACAGTCCTGATTTCCACCCGATGGTCTTTGGACTGTGGAAGGAGATCCTCCTGGAGATCCTCCTGGAGATCCTGGTGGAAACCCAAATAGAGAGCACCGTGGCCGGCCCAACCGGGATTAAAACCCAGGACCTTCTTGCTGTGAGGCGCCAGGCGTGACCCCCAGTTATTACAAACAGTACGTATTCGGTCTGGCAACGAACGAAGCTGAAGGGAAGTGGTAGAGCAGAGGAACAAGATGACCCAGTTGGGATTGACAGCTCAAATCCGTTTTTTCAGTGTTCCAGATGTTCCTGACCCTAATTGGGCCACGTTTCTAGGTGGTTCCAAAGTGGTAACATTTTCACCCTTCAGGGCAGAGGTGAAGAGTTTAACAGGCCTCATTGATATATCTGCTGGGTGCTGTTTACAGTGACCTCATAAAGATTTGAACCTAAAGCCTCTGAATATGCTCGAGCGTATTAGCCATTCAGCTAGCTTAGCTAGGTTCAAAACACGTACATGAGACATTTCTCCATGGGCCACAGTGCAACTTATACCACATACAACACAGTGCAATAGACAATATAAGGATGTGACGGTGTAGAGAGAATGGGATGTGAACCTTGTGGAACAACTACCATTGCACTGTAAGACACGATATTGCACCAGAGGCAAAAAGCAGCAGTTAGCAGCACTGAGCGGTAAACTATAAAGCCCTCTGACCAGGTCACTCAGTCGTGTTCTGTTCATGTTCTAGAAGCAAGTACAGCACCGTGAATTCCAGCACATCGTTCTGCTTTCAGTTGTAATTAAGGGTTGAGATCTGAGCCCGTTGGGTCGCCATGTTTTGTCCCCCCCCGATCAGCAAGTTCGCATGGGCTTTGTTACTACGACAGCCATCATGGATACGCCAGCACGTGTGACTTCAGTCTGACCACACAAATCATATTTGGTCACCCGAAATGGGAAAAATCGAATGGAAAACAGCCTGGTTCGTTCTGAAGTGTGAACAAAGCTCACTCAGCCACCCTCGGCCGTCCTGGGCGAGGCAAAGACATGGGGCACAGAACATCAGCCTCATGATGCCCGCCAGAATTTTGAACACGTGTAGCCTCAAATTTCAGCTTTTCACAAAATATTCACTTCAAATCGTCCGTTTATTGCGTTTGACCCGTTGTTTGCGCTACAATTTGAATTCGGTTTAAGCAGAGGATCAAACCGGAGACGCAAACCTCTGAAGGAGCCAAGACTGGTCGACAGTCTGGTCGACACCAGATGTTGACGGCTGTAAAACGTAGAGAGTTGAAGTTAAAAAAGTCAAAGTAGAGTCTCGTTTAAAGCCGTGGGCTTGGCGGGTTATGGCTGCATACTCTGGTCTTGTTGCAGTACGCGGTGCTCCACTTGCCACCAGCTTGCTTGCTAATGACGCTAGCTCCGTAGCGTGACAACGGCCGTGTTCCCACCTGATCTCGCATTTCTCCACTCCCACAGAGGCTTATTATCTCAGGACTACACTGAGACGCACTACACAGAGGACGGGACCCCAGTAACTACTAGACCCCAGGAGTTGGTAGGTGGAACCCTAATACAGTGCTCTAAACACCTTCATCCAGCTGGAATGACCAGTCAATCAACGGGTCAAGGCCCTTTCAATGACCTGTTTACAGGCCAGTGCACAGTCTCTACTGAGAACACACTATTGCACAAACACTGTTTATCTGTTGAAGTTAACAAATGCACCTGTGCAAAACTCATGGCACCTTTTATACTATATGTCAGTTGCCGCTGTAATGACTGTGGGTTGTTGGAAGTAAGTGCAAGCTCAAGCTCTTTAAGCTAGGATTTATTTTAGTGGGCAGTGGAGGCCTAGTGTTTAGGACGCTGCCTTTTGGACCTGAAGGTCACAGGCTCGAGTCCCTGGGCACCACTGAGGTTCCCTTGAGTAAGGTACCGTCCCACTACACTGCTCCCCGGGCGCTGTTGGTA
>JBBPDA010140744.1:0-21321 GCA_037974385.1 Arnoldichthys spilopterus
TGTGATGGGTTAAATCCAGAGGTTGCATTTCGTTGTGGTGCTTGAGTGTGTTCACAATGACAAATAGTCACTTTCACTTCATACTGCCACATCCATCTACCTTATAGGTCCACTATATAGGTGGATATTACAGATTATAGTTACATCTCTGACCACTTATGATGAGCTACAGAATAGCTAACAAGTTCAAACCTCTTTTTCTTAAGTAGCCAGTGTGTTTATACATATTTCTTTCCAACTGAGTGCAAACGTCTCTTTTTTATTCCAGAACCCGAGAAACAGAATCAGGATTCTGACCATCCCTGGACAGAAGTGGACTGACATGTTTCATTGTTTTGTTTTCTTTTTATTCATGTTAACCATACATTTTAAACAGTTTAAAATCATATTAAATTCAGCAATTGATTTTTCATGAGTATGTTTTTATACTACTACTACTACTACTACTAATAATAATAATAATAATTAAAAAAAATAATAAAAATAATAGTAATTATTATTATTATTATTACCGTACTGCGGTTTTAGGAAGCATTAAATTTGCGGCATAGCTCACACACGCATTTGATTGGCTACGATATCTATACGTTCGCATGTTATTGGTTATTCATTGTTCCCGCCTCACAGGAAGTGCAGCACATGGCGGGTGTTTCTACTACCGTGGTACGAAAACAGTGGAAGTGAAAGTTAAGCGGATATGCACGTTATGTTTTATGAAAGAATGTTACCATTACAGGCACAAGCTTTGTGAGTAAGTCACTGGATTTTACTCAGTATCACCTGAATGGCAGGCTGAAAGGAGGAATTTTAGTCGCGTCTCCACGTCAGTACTCATACTGTCATACTGTATGAACATACACTGCGCTACTTTAGAGCCGGTTGTATTTGGCTGCTGTTCATTATTAACGCGATGAACAAGTTAAAATCTTTAGCGGTGAAAAGGACTGCACTGGAAAACACAGCATTTTCCAAATCCAAAGAGAAATCAAAGCGTAAAGTTAAAGAAGGTAAGATGTTCATGTCGACATGCAAATATACGCCTTTGTAATTACTGTAAGTTTGTGCATCACAACTTCAGTCAGCTGTTCACACTACTAGTTGCAGAATGTACGCCGAGGTTCCAGAGTTCAGCAGGTCCGATTACTCTGCTGAATTAAGGCTTATTGGCCAGATTAGCGGACCTACCATATTGCTTTCTTCAGTTACAGATGGTAGCACATCTGTTTCTGCACATATTTTCCATGCTTGTATTTTAAGCACAGTTGTTCAGCTAAAGCACTATTGTAAGACACCCCTGCCTTGTAGCTCCTCCTTGTTGGTGTGCAGCTGAAGACTCCAGCCCATCTGTTGATGCAGCTTGTGCTTCACAATATAGAATAATATATAATATAATAGTATATTGTAATTTTTGTGGTAACGATATAATTGACAGGAAAATTAGCCAGTCGTTGTTATCTTTTAGACCACACAGTCCTGAGAGCTGTGCAAACACAAACCTTGATCCAAAACAGTAAAATTTAATTCTGACCATCAAATGCTAACTAAACTATATCAGTCAATACAGGATTCATAACCTAACCCCTGAAAAAAAAAACAGAAATGTTGTAGAAACACGTTTCTCCTGCAGTTGTCCAAATAAAGATTAAAAAGTGTAAAGGTGTGAGAATGTAAACACATCGTCAGCTATATTGTCAGCATCGTGATATGATGAATTCTTATCATGGGGAGGAACTGTGCTGGTATGTCATGGACGATACAGTATGGCACAGCCCTAGTCAATTCTCTAATACATTACAGTTTTTGACTACTGCATTGGGCAACAGCAGTCATATGATCAGAAGCTGACAAGTCATGGACAAGATGGCTGATAAATTTTAGAAGCTACAGTCTGAAATTGCAAACCTTCTGAGTGTACCTGTTTGATGGGTGTCCCTGATATAATGCCAAAAGAGTGTAGGTACAAGGTAGAAGTTTCTTTAAAGCAGGCATGTTAGAGTATCTCATGCTATGATAAAATCAGCTGTTTCATTTTTGATTTTTGTCTTTCAGAAGAGCCTTGCAAACCATTTTCATATCATGTCCTTGATGATCCTGCAGAACTGAAGCTCTTCCGTTCACGTCTACTGTTCTGGTATGACCAGAGCAAAAGAGAACTACCATGGAGAACACTGGTAAAGTGACACAATGTCAACACAATTAGGTTTTTTTTTAGTATCCTTTATTCTTTAGTGGCAACTAATGATTTATTTTTTCTGTCTTATAAGGCCCTGACAGAGAAGGATGTCAATATCCGCACGTATGCAGGTAATCCTGAGTTTAAATTTGTATTGTGTAGTTCTGATTTAGCGTTAGAGTAAGTTGTGTGTGATCTACTTGTTTGTTTTCTTTTGCCAGTGTGGGTGTCGGAAGTCATGCTACAGCAGACTCAGGTTGCTACAGTAGTCGGCTACTACAACAAATGGATGAAGGCATGCCCCCTCTCTTTGTACTTTGCCCAATTTTGTATGAATATTTGCTTCCTGTGTGGAATATTAAAATTTTTTTTAATGATATTGATTGGCTCTGGCACTCACATTTGATTGGTGTTTCCATCAGAGGTGGCCAACAGTCCAAAAACTTGCAGAAGCTTTATTGGAGGTGAGCAAAAAAAGTGTATGTATAAATAAAGTGGTTATAAGGATCATTTTGACAGTATCTAACACAAGGAATGATTGTGTTTCATGACAGGAGGTGAATCAGATGTGGGCAGGCCTAGGATATTATTCTCGTGGGCGGAGGCTGCATGAAGGAGCTCAGAAGGTTTTTGTAATACCTGTTTTATGAATCTGACTGTGTCTGATATACTGATATTACTATGAGATACCACTTAAACCTTGGATGCAATTACTCAGAAATAATTTTCTGCATTTTAGAGTAACAGTGAAATGAGATAATATTTGAAGTCCTACTTGGATCTAAACTCCATCTACTATTTACATTTAGTACCAACGTTTTTGGAAACAAGATTGTATGCATTTTGCGTCTTTAGTATAGTGCTGGGGCTAGAGGCTTACATTGCTAACAAACAGTACAAGTCAATAGTGCCTGAAATCATTTCTTTACACATTCTCAAATTTCTATCAACCATCTAAAACTACATCCACAATGAAGCAGTGAATTATTTGGGGCACAATTAACTTATATTCAATGTGCTTATTTGCAAATCATGTAAAATCTACATTTAATTGAAAATAGGACAAATACAATATATCAAATGTTTAAATTGTTTTATATTACTATTTTATGAAAAAGAATATATATATATATATATATATATAGCCTGTGTGGATATTTCTTCATCTATGAAAAGAAATTCAAAAGAATCAAAACATTTTTTAAATCTTTGTACACAAGGGGAAAGACTGAAAAACAATACTGGCCCTCAGGCAGCACTGCATTAAATGCAGACATAATTCGGTAAAGTGAAAGTGACTTATTTGTCATTGTGAACTCACTCAAGCACCACAATGAAATGTGACCTTTGCATTTAACCCATCACATGTGCACACGTGGAGCAGTGGGCAGCTTTAAATAGCACCCGGGGAGCAGTATTGCGGGACGGTACCTTGCTCAAGGGTACCTCAGTAGTGCCCAGGCCAGGACTTGAACCTGCGACCTTCAGGTCCTGAGGGCATTGTCCTAACCACTAGGCCACCACTGCCCACACTGTTGTGGAAATCACAGTTTGGGCTTCCAAAAACCACTGTGTGGGAACACAGTTCATCACTGCATCCACAAATGCAAGTTAAAAAGCCAGACGTGCTACAAATACCACCATTTTTTCTGGGCCTGAGCTCTTTTAAAATGGAATGAGGCAAAGTAGAAAGTTTCTTGTGGTCAATTCAGAATTTTTTATTTATTTTTGGAAATCATGAACACTAAAGGTGAGTGTCCATCCAGCTTGTTATCAGTGCAAAGTTGAAAGCATCCATGATGGTATAGGGATGCATTAGTGCACATGGCATGGGTATAATAGCTTGCACATCTGGCATCATTAATGTTGAACAATATATACAGGGTTTAGAGCAGCATATCCTTCAGTCCAGACTTTTTCAGTGGAAGGCCTCACTTATCTGCACTCCAGACTCCGTGGAAAATACTAATGAATTAATGAACACAGTGGCCATGATCTGTTGAGGAGCTGAAATCCTATATCCAGCAAAAATTTTAGCCTTTCACTTTCAACATTTAAGTCAAATGAAGTCAACTTTATTTCTATAGTGCTTTTTACAACTGACGTCACAAAGCAGCTTTTCGAAATCCGGGTTCATCATTTAGTCTCTGGCTGATTGACTTTATCTGGGGTAAATTCATTTCAATCATTTATCTTTTTTGCCCAAACATTTCTTTTAATAAATAAAGATTCTGTTTAAGTAGACTCCATTGCCTTGCTTTGTACAATCTTGTCATTCTCTTAAGCAACTCCATGAGTAGCTACCATTTTTCAACAGACTTGAAGATGATACTTGGTTCTGTAGGTGGTCCGTGAGCTGGGTGGAGAGATGCCCAGGTCTGCTGAGGCTCTTCTGAAGCATCTGCCAGGGGTTGGCCGCTACACCGCTGGAGCCATCAGTTCTATTGCTCTCAGTCAGGTATATAAATATCTATTTCTTCCCTATAAACATTCATATACTCTGCTATGCTAAACATTGTCAATCTTGTCCAAAAACCAGTAAATGTGATGGCACTTATGGTAACAAAGATGGTGGCATCTGATTTAACAATTGCAAAATTAACAGAGCATAGCAGTAGACATTGGTTGCCAAAATCAACTCAAGTCAAGTAGGCTTTTAATGTCATTTTAACCATATACAGTTCACACAGTACACAGTGAAATGAAACAACGTTCCTCCAGGACCACGGTGCTCCATGAAACACAGGACCACAAACACTACACAGCTAACAACAAAAAGTGCATTGTGTGCAAAGATGTGCAAACATTGCAGGACAGTGCACAGACAGTGCAAAGACAGACAGGTACAAACAAAGACAGTGCAACAGTGACCAGTGCAGTTATGGGACTACCAGGTGTGAGGTAGCAGGATGTGCAAAAATACAATAATGTGAAGTGTAAACAATGACAAAATCATTTTTCAGCAATGTTGATACTACAAAAAAAGTTGACTTGCTTTCTATAATATTTCATAATGTTCATATGACACAGTTGTTCTGACAGGTTTTAGAACATTACACAAAATGTGGGGAGCAACATTGATTAAAACGTTTCATGTGTAAGGCGAATGACAACCTGTTGACAACCTGAAATGTCAAGATTAATTAAAGGTTGTTTTACTGCACCCTAAAAAGAAATTACATTCCCAATTTATATTAAGTTATTAAGCGTCATTAGTAACTATGTAGTTACAATGCATGCAACAGCAATGTAACTACTGGTAATGTATGCACTGTTACAGCTGGATTACAGTAGTGCACCTTATGTGAACACACATATGTAACTCATGGAATAACACGTGTGTATCCTAAGGTAAATTTTGACGTTGATAAACTTGTATTTACATAAGGTGTACAAATCCAGCTGTAACAGTGTAGACATTAGCAGTAGTTACTGCATTGTTACCAGAGATAATATGAACTGGGACCAAAATTACTTGACTTACAGATGGAACTTCATGTGAAAATAGCGGAAGGCATAATGGTAGAGTGCTAAAACAAACATTTTTGACTACCAGATTTCTATAACTGCCATATATTTGTACTTTGCTCATATACGTTTTTATTCTTTAGGTCCTGTACAACACACAGCATTTATGTATTATCTGACTGACGATTTTGACATTTACTGTTGGCCAGGTTACAGGTGCTGTGGATGGAAATGTGATTCGGGTCCTATGTCGTCTTCGTGCAATTGGAGCAGACTGCACTAGTCCACCAGTCACTGAGACCCTGTGGTATGCAGGAATATGCAGTGGAAAGACAGCCACAGTGGTGACATAGTGATTATATTTGTTCTGTTGTTTCTTTTATAGTTAAGAAACTACAAACGAACAAAGAAATCTTATATTTTATACTTTTTTTCAAAATTAGTTCTGTAAACATGTACTTATGAGGTATAATTTTACAATGTTTGTCATTTAAGGAAAATAGCAGACACACTAGTGGATCCGGAGAGACCTGGGGATTTTAACCAGGCTTTGATGGAGCTGGGGGCCACTGTTTGTACCCCTAAAACACCACTTTGTGCTAAGTGTCCTGTTCAAGTTCACTGCCATGCCTACAAAAGGGTAACATGTAAATATGCTCAGCTACATAGAAGAACATATGTTCCTGCAGAACCCCCATTAGTCTTAAACTCTTTTTGACTTGTGCTTCATTCAGATGAGACTAAATCAAGAGAAAGACACAGAAAGACTTCTAAGTAAACAGGACTCAGTGTTAAACGGAGCTGTTCCTGATATAGAAGATTGTTGTAAGTTTAAACAGTGCTATTTAAAGCTCATTTGCAGCTGGATTCCTTTACTTAAGGTGGGTTTGTACTTAAAGTGGTTACTGTGAGAACTTTAATTCTTTATGGATATACATTGTTTTGGGGTCATTTTAATCCAGTATGAATCTGTAGCATGTGTGCTGGCAGTAATAGTTCTGAATGGTCTTCTGTAATTGGCCGAACCAGGAGCTTTCTTAGACACAGCAGCCCTATTCCAGTTCAACTCATTCTAATGGAAAAAGAAACCCTGTTAATGCACACAGCTGTGTATATGGTTATTAAGCATGGTGCCTGTAATTACACAGATACTTTACCAGTTGGCCAGATTACAACTTTTATTACATAACCTTCTCTGGTAAAATGAATCCAGCTCAAGTAGTGTTTGCCAGTTACAAATTATAAATAAAATTACATGATTATAATCTTGTGTGTAACTATTTCCTTGATGCAGTGAGTGCAAGCTGTAATCTCTGTATAGCTGATGGCTGGGACAGTGAGCTGGGTGTGCAGAATTACCCCCGAAAGCCTGTGAAGAAAGCCCCTCGTGTGGAGCGGACACTGACTTGTGTCCTGCATCGGCAGAGTGACCAGGGGGACAATCAATACCTGCTCATTCAGAGGCCTAGTAAAGGTACAGTATCTTACAGAGTAAGACTATAACGATAAGGTTCTAATTAGACAAAAGAATTTATACATTGACATTCAGCATTGTATACAAAACTGTGCCTTACAACAAATACAAATACAAAACTATGCAGCTGTATGTAAAACACACTCTCACACATGTGACAAACAGCCAACATATCAGTTGAAGCTACAGTGCTGTGCAGACACCAGACCAGCACTACTGCACAATTTGAAGTGGAACTTTAAAGTTCAGAAGTAAAGCTAATTTCTGCCTGGCCTAAAGTAAGTAAACCTTTACTGACATAATTTACGAGATTATGAAAAGAGACTGTGCTTTTTCAGTCATCCATGTGAAAGTAAGAGCATTACTGCTTGTTTATGGTGATAAAAAGGGCATTATAGGCTTTCAGAACATTTGGACCAGGACATGGCTATAGCAACATGTGGAGGCAGGTTTCATTCTTATGTGACTAACTGACTTATACTGTTATCACGTGACACGCTGCACGTATTGGATCTTATGCTTTCTTCCCTTGGATATTCAACCCACCCATCTGGGCCAGTATCCATCCATTACTGATACCGTGGATTGGATCGGGACATCCCTACGCTCAATAATAATAATAATAATGTAGCCTTATGTTGATTTTGATTTTGTTCATTCTTAATTTGTCCAGGTTTGTTCACTGTGGAGTGCAAGTGTCAAATATCCTAACGCAGGCTGAGCAACAATATTGTATGTGCAGATTTTAGAGATTTATTTTTTTTTGGTTGCCAGGGCTTCTTGCCGGAATGTGGGAGTTACCCAGCATGCTTTTAGAGGAACACATATCTGAGACGAAGCACAGAAGCCTATTAAATGCCGTGGTCCAAAAGATTCTGGGAACATCCCTAGACGAAAAGTCCTTTCGGTACTTAGGAGACGTGAGTACAGTCTAGATTTTTTTCTGATGATCATAAATATTAACTACACATGTCATATGCTCTTGCCCTCACATACACCTGCCTACCATGAGACACCAGGCTTTCCCCTTACAGATTTGCCATGCTCATGATTGCTTGTCATCCCATTGATTGAAAACCTTTAAATTAACTGCTAATCAGACATAATTTTTACCTGCCAATCACATATATGTAATATTGAATAACTTTCCTTAATAAATAAATGGTTAAGTATAATTCTCTCATGTGTTTACTTATGTTCTCTTTATTTACTTTTAAGACTTGTGCAGAAATGAGAAGATTTATGCAGGTTCACAAACTTTAAAGCATCATTGTATAATATACATAGGTACTTCATTTCTGGTGATGGTTATAATACTGTAATGCTGTTTTAACCCTGATGGACCAAATGATTGATAATCAGTGTAATAAAGTTAGTCTTCGATTAAAATTGCTCCAGATGCAACCGCATAAATGGTAAAAGAAAAATATTAATAATTTAAATGAAACTAAAATTAAATGAAATTTGTGAATTACTCTAATTACTTATTAACAACATTAACGTTAATGTTTAAACAAATACCTTTAATATACAACATTCTGGCACTTGGCACGTTCTTCCAACATGAGTGTGTAGGTGTCCCAGGCAGCATTCGCAAACTGACTATGGATGTGAAAAATGAAAGATAAGCAGGGCAGGAGACCTGCTGATTAAATAGCTGACTATAATCATTGTTTAGTGTATCAGTCTACAACATTAGTTGGTAGCCTCTAAGACACCAAACATGGCAGGAGTGTTGTACAACATTTTAGGTAAGGGTAACATACTGTAAATGTGATTCATTGATCTGATTTACTGTATTATTTGCTGAGCTGTCACTTAAAGTGTTAAATACTTTAGACCCTAACCTGGCACTATCCAGATTAATTATAATCATGTTTTTTATTATGTTGCTGGGTTTGATACCTGTCACTGTTTTCTGTGCAGGTAGTCCACATCTTCTCACATATCCACCAAACATATGTGGTGTACAGCGCAAGTGTGTATGTTAATGCTGAACCGGAGACCAAGCAGAAGACATGTTGGCTCAGAGATTCCGCTCTGCAGGAGGCCGCTGTATCCACAGGGGTCAAAAAGGTTTGTATCTATGTATAATTTAATAGATTTGTATGTGTATGGATGACCACAGATGTTGGATAGTAACTGTAAATACAGAGCTTTAGAGACGAGGTTTGGAAATGGCATAAAAAAATCTAAATTTATTAGTAACTTTCAAACGGATCACCCTCTTTAATACAGCACCTATAGATAAAGTTGATGTACTTAAACAAAACCAAAAGGAAATATAGATTTTCAATTATTTATTCAATCAAAATATGAACACGTAATATTCTTCTGTGGAGAAAGTAAGCAAACCCCTGCCTTTAGAAGCTATTGCCTTCTTTATCAGAAATAAAGTTTTGTAGGTGTTTTGCATAATTATCAACCAGTCTCTGACATCCCCTTGCTGAAATTTTTGACCACTCTTCCATGTGAAAGTTGAGTTCAATATGTTTGAGGGTTTTTTTGGACTGCACTTTTCAAATCCCATATAACATTTTAATAGGATTTCAAAATCCCTGCTTTCCTTTTTTCAATCATTTCTTGGTGGATTTACATGTGTTGGTATTGAGTTGTGGTCCTAAAAAGCTGTATTTGTTCTATGCCACGCATGTGTACTGTTACTATGACCAAACAACTCTATCTACACTTTGGTCTTTGTCTGTATGTTCTTTGGCAAACTGTAGTCTTGCTCTGATGTTATTTTTATAGAGCAGAGGTCTTTCCTTGCAGGTTAAATTTGTGCAGTCTCTTTCTGATTGTCGATGTATGCACTTTCACAGCAACAGTTGCAAAAGTTACCTGCTGATGCTGTGATTGAATTCTGTTTAGGTTTTTTTTACATCAAACAGTTTACTCTTGAGCTGATAATAATTTTATATGAACAAATTATTACAACTTATTATAACTAGTGGTGGCTTACACACTTGTAATGTTTAAACAATTAAGTTAAATCTGTCATGTTTTGTTTATTTAATTATGTTTTGTTTATAGATTATGAAGCTTTTTTATGAGAACTCAAGGAAAGTTAAGGACTCAAAGGTAAGATCTTTATTCTGTGCTACAGAAGCCATTTCTGATGTGTGTGTGTGTGTGTATTGATGTCTCTCTTTCAATGACCATCACCATCATGTAAGCTACATCATACTTAAAAGGCTAATATTAGTCCACACTAGTTCTGTTTCAATTTTATCATCTGTACACACACCTTGTTGTTTTCCTCTTCCAGAATCAGAAGCGAAAGAAAATCTCTGAACTTGGGAAGCAGGCCAAACAATCGAAACGTCAGGAAAGTGCACCAAACAGAGGCCCAAAGCAACTCTCCCTCAGCAAATTCTTCACTTCATCAAAATCAGCAAGCAGCTAGGGCTCTCAGTAAAAGCTAATACATATAGCACAATAATGTATGCTATTAACATTTGTATTTTACATTTATTAGGTCATGTGCTGTACACTTTTAACATTGTCTTAAAGTCTTCAATTATAAATTTACATTGTTTTATTGTTCCTTTTGTAGGCCTGTGTCAACCAATTACTCATGAAATAAAGGTGTTTTTCAATCATTTTTGTAGTAAATATAAACTTTGTATGTCCTGTTTGCCTATTGTTCTATTTTCTGCCCTCATGCCAGGCAAGGCTAGAATAAAAAAATACAGACCATATACACAATTTATGATTCATTTCCTGGTAGTAGCATTTGCTTGACTCCATGTGGAAGTGCACTATATGGAAGATGAATGGTTCTTTTGAATGGATATGTATTTTGTTCTTCTGTTCAAGATCTACAAAGATTATGATTCTTCATGGTCTTTAAGAATGTAACTTTGGAAAGATCAACCCAAACACCAAAAAGACTTTCCTAAGAAAAAAACTTAATTTAAATACAGTATACAAAAACAGTGTACAGGTAACTGTTTAAGAGGCTGACCTTGTCTACACATAGAACCGAAAACAAGTAATGAATCGAAAAAAAGAAGTAAACTAAAACACAAAGGATCCGAACTGGACAATAGTGCAATCGGAGAAAGTGGCTTAGTCTCATGTTTTCTTTTATATCATGTGGACAGCTGGGTGTATGTTCATTGCTTACCTGTGGAACTGCATCAGGATGCACTATGGGAAGAAGGCAAGTCAGTGGAGGCATAGTAATGCTCTGGGCAATGTTCTGTTGGGAATCCTGGGGTCTTGGCGTGTGGATGTTCCTGTGACATTTCTGCCATACTGCAAAAAATGCCATACTGCAAAAAATGTCCAGGAATGGTTTGAGGAACATGACAAAGTTCAAGGTTGGCCTTGTCTTGACATTTTAGAGGCATTTTGGTGGCACAAGGGGAACCTACACAATCTTAGTCAGGTGGTTTTGATGTTATGGTTGATTGGTGTATACCCAGTGTATCGGTGTATGCCCATACCATATGGTGGCCTAGTGGTTAGGACCTTGCTCTTGTGAACTAAAGTTCGCAAGTTTAGGTCCCGCCCCGAGCACCACTGAGGTACTTGAGCAAGGTACCATCTCGCTACACTGGTTCCTGGGCTCTGTTGCTGTTCACTGCTGTACAACATGTATGCATGTGTGATGGATTAAATGCTGAGGTCACATTTCGGTGAGTGTTTACAGTGACAAATTGTGACTTTCACTTCGCTTTAGTATGTATCTCCTGGTGAAATGTGAATCTTAGTAAATCACAAAATAAACACACTGTTACTGTCCTTAAAGGATTAAACGTTTTATTATATTACAGTGTACAGATTGCAATGAAGTTTTATTTGATCACATCATCCACGAACTAGACAGTTAACATTACAATAAACACAATCAAATTCTGTTCATTTAAATTAACCTATACTAATATCTAATAACTAATAAATAAATATTGCACAGTATATATTGAACTTTTTGACCATTATTGTTGCATGTTTTAAGCTCTACATATCATACTGGTGTTTTAAGCAGTCTGATAGCACTGGGGTAGAAGCTGTCTCTGAATACAGTTGAGAGTGTTTTGGTTGCTCTGAGTCTCCTGTCAGAGGGTCGGAGAGAAAAGTGGCTGGACAAGGTGGCTACAGTTTTTCAGGATTTTTTTTCCAAGATCGAACTTCAGTGCTGTTTTTATCACTATTTGCAAGTATTATACCGCATTTGATGATCTGTCAGATTATGTGACCTGCAAAATGAGTAATTTACCTTAATTTTAAATAAACTGATTTCATTACTATAATTTAAAATAAATAGGATTTTTGAACCCATAACTTTAATTGGTAATGAGGCATTTTACATTGTGTTACTTTTCTGACGGGATGTATGTGACAAAGCTACAGATAACCTTTAAGGCCACTTATTACTTCACTGCTGGCCACATAATCTGATGGCTCACTGAGCACAGCAGCTGCTTTACCAAGACGTAATGCAATTCACTCAGGCACTTGGTGTGTTTCATATCATCTGACATGATAAATCAGATTCTCAACTATCCTAACTGTTTGTAACTCTAATGGTGATAGTCTTGCCCTCCCCAAGTTTGTTGACAATAGCGACACATGGGGATTCTGCGCTTATTTATCTTTTTTCAAAATAAGAGTCTTCGCGTTCGGGCAATTTAAACTAAACTCGACTGATAGAAGTCATAATTCAGTACTTTAGCAGCCTTATAGAGTACAATATTCTGTTGTAGCCTAACCACGAAAATCTCCCAAAACTGGAGCAGCCTTTATGGTTAGTAGAAAAGAATGACATTGGCTGTGATTTCTTTTCCAGAGACACTAAACAACCTTTAGCACCGGTGTCGTCGCTGAAGACTTAGTTCAGAATTTTCCGTGCAGTGTCCAAGGGGACAGCGAAGTTACGTTGGCTTAGGTGAGTTTCACTACCGAGTTTTTGGACGATAATACTGTCACCAAAACGGCAATCACTCGATTTAAGTTCATTCTGTACATTAAACCAAGAATCACATACGGCAGCGTAAATACATACTTCTTAATCTACCTACAGAGATATCGTGTGCACATCCGGGTTATTTACATAACCTGCTAAGGGATATTTCTGTCTCACTGAGGTATTACATGCGTTAAGGTGTTACATTCGGTGAAATGGCCACTGGCTTGATTTTTGGCTTCAAACTGGAGTAGTCTGCTAAAGCAATCAGCGGTAATACTGTAAAATGACCCACAGTGACCCATGTGAACCTCTTCTACCTGGTTTATCTGACATGAGTTTTATATAGAACGTGTTGCTTTATTTCAGTCTCCTCAATGGCTTCAGCCTGGCACAGAATTGAATCCCTGCACCAGTGGATTCTGGAGAATGGAGGTTAGAACCAGTTACTACTTATTCTACTTGAATGAATGGAAGTTGGGATTTTTCATAAAATGCATTAAAAAAGAATGTGCAGTGTATTAACTCCGTTGACCTTTTATTTAACTGATATAAGCTCAAAGCAAAGATCAAGCACCAAATTCTAAATTTGTTCATATAAATAAATCTTTAAAGTCGATCAGGGAAAACTATGGAAATGTTTTCTTTGAACTTTTATCATTTAAATAAAAGTTCAAGAGAATTAAAAAATCACATTCTTGTTTTGGCTCATTTTCTAAAATCCCAACTTTTTTGGAAGAGTTTGTAATTTGTCCTGATGATGAAAGCATGTCCAATACCAAATTTAATTTGCACTAAAATAGGCTTTATTTCCTTATACATTTTATTTAACTTTTCTTTCTCTGCTGTTGTTCCCAGATAGGCGAACCGACCCTTGGTTTCTTGTGTACTCCCCCATGCCTGTATTTTGTATTTTTTTGTGCTATCTTGGTGTCCTTTGGGTTGGACCAAAACTCATGAAAAACAGGGAACCAGTGGACCTCAGAGTCATCCTTATAGTTTATAACTTTGCCATGGTTTGCTTATCTATCTACATGTTCCATGAGGTAACATGCTTTTTGTTCTGTTTTACATGTTTATCTTTTTTTTACTACTGTATTTTACTTTCCTTATTTATTCCTCCATTTTTTACTATTTACTGTTTATGTTGCATGTCCAAAAGGTTGTAGACACCTGCTCTCAGGTTATATTCCCTTTGTGGAGTAGCAGCCATTGCTTTTCTCAGAAGGCTTTACACTAGGTCTTTGAATATTGCTTTGACAGTTTGATTGTACCCAGCCACAAGAGCATTGGCGATGTCAGGTACTGATGTTGGATGATTAGTTCTGCTTTGCAGAACAACTCATTCTAGGAGCAGTTAGCAGGATAACTTTGGGCATACTCTTTTACTATGTATATTTGTATTATAAACTTGTATTCTAGCAAAAATACGTTTTATGCCAGCTAAATAAGCATTTACATTTCTGAATTTTTTCCTGTTTAGTTTTTAGTGACGTCTTGGCTGTCAAACTACAGCTACCTCTGTCAGCCTGTCGACTACAGCACCAGTCCACTGGCCATGAGGGTAAATAACCCTTCCACTTATTTGACATTACCACACAGTGCATGCTAACCTGTGAGGTGCTTTCTAGCATATTCCTTTTCAGATCATTTGTATTTTGTCAGGTCACAGCTTGCAACATTGAAAATATGGCTCACTTGCTAATCAGTAAATAAGTCATGTGAATATTGATTTCTAATAAAAGTTTGATAATTAGGCTTAAATTGTGAAAACTGATTATTTTCTGTCAAAGTACATTTTTATGACAACCACACTGATGTTTACCAGGTATAATTTTTAAGGTGTCTTATTTACTCTCAGATGGCCAGCGTGTGCTGGTGTTTTTTCTTCTCCAAGGTCATCGAGCTCAGTGACACAGTAAGTAGTTAAACCATACAAGAACAAACTGTGGGTGTACAAGGGTGTGATATTGTCTTAGTATTATAAGATGTTTTCTTGATATGTTTAACACAAAAAATTAAGAAGTAATATCATAATAGATCAGTCAGCTACTTGTTACCATGCAGTTTATGGAGTTGCTATGCATATTCTGAGTGCCATAATGGAATTTTATTTTACAATAAAATTACATCAATTGCACAAACAAAAAATCCAGACACACCTTCTAATAGAGAATCAGAAGGCACAATGCCCAATGTCAAGTGTCAGGCAGAAGGGTATAACAGTGCTCCACTGTGGAGCAGTAATGAATCTCCCTCAAATACCTTTGGGTATTTGCTAGAACTAATAAACTAGAACTAATCATCCAGCATCAGTACTTAACCTCACTACAAACCAGTCAAAAAGTCAAAACCTTACAGCAATGTTCCAAAATCTAGTGTAAAGCTGTCTGAGAACATCCATCCATCCCTTCCGTTTCTGGGTCACGGGGAAGCTGGAGCCAATCCCAGCTGACTGCGGGCCTAAGGCGGGGTACACCCAGGACAGGAGGCCAACCCATCGCAGGGCAACACAGACAGACAACCATTCATACACATATTCACGGGCAATTTTCCAAATCCAATCAACCTACTGCAAGCCTTTTGGACAGTGGGAGGAAACCGAAGCACCCGGAGGAAACCCACGCGAACACAGGGAGAGCTTGCAAACTCCGCACAGAAAGGCACCTCTGGCCAACCCGGGGATCGAACCCAGGACCTTCTCACTGTGAGGCGACACTGCTAATCACTGCACCACTGTGCCGCCCTTGTCTGAGAACAACAATGTTAAATTTATATACCATATTTACAAGAACAGAGGCTTTTACTGCGGCAAAGGCGGGGGGATTCTCTATTAATAGCATTGATTTTTTTCAATGGTTTCTACAAACCTTTGGACATATACAGTGGCCTTGCTCACCTTTGTTCATGTAAGCTTGCCATTGGGTTTAAAGCAAACACACTGATTCAATGTATACTCGAGGATGTTCACCCTCATTCAAACTGTTCTGAAATTTTTTTTCTTCTTTGTATGCACTCATCAGGTCTTTTTTATTTTACGGAAAAAGAACAACCAGCTGACCTTTCTGCATGTGTACCACCATGGCACCATGATCTTCAACTGGTGGGCTGGAGTCAAATATGTGGCTGGGGGCCAGTGTATGAAATTTCATATTTTTGTTTGCGAACAAAAAGATTAATCTCTAAAAATATTTCCATCAGGCAAAACAATTCATATGTATAAAATTTTGATCTGTGCATACATGAAGTCTTTCCTTATGTGTGTAGCATTCTTCATTGGCCTGCTGAACACTTTTGTGCACATTGTGATGTATTCATACTATGGGCTGGCAGCTCTGGGGCCCAATGTGCAGAAGTATCTGTGGTGGAAACGCTACCTCACCTCCCTACAGCTGGTAAATACACATTTATTAAGGGTTCATATCTTACAATTTACAACTTACTGATGTGGGTGTGCTTCACTCACCAGATGAAGAGTGGGTACCAGGACGCAATATAGGAAAAACAAGTTGATGGAGGCAGTTTTGATGCTCTGGGCAACACTACAGAAACTGTTCATGAATTGTTTGAAGAACATGACAGATTTAAAATCTCATAATCTGATTAAAACACCTGAACTGATTATGTTGTGATAAACTGAGAAAAACTTTAGCTTAAAAACACAAATGAAGTGATCACTTTTTTGTCTCTAGTTTCTATTCATTTAGTCTTTATAAGAAAATAAGACTTTAGAACTTTTTTTTATTTTTTGTCATTTATGGCACAAAAAGTTTAGTCACTCATCATGATTTTTGTGTCATTATTATTATTATTATTATTACTATTATCACTAAACTCAAACAATTTATTGAAAATGAGTTGTACATGCTTATTTCAAGCAACCCCCAAACCCAAACCCCAAAATCTACCACTGAGCTGAGCAAAATTTACTGAGTACTGATTTTATGAAATACTACAACTAGTAAAATGTGTATATAAAGCATATTCATTATTATATAAGTATCAACTGTTTTGTTTTCAAGCACAAAAATAAGACACAGGGAGTCAATATAATTTCTCGGATCCAAGTCAAGAACAAATTGCTAGTGATTTGAGACTGTTGAGTTGAGTGTTTATTTAGGTTGGCAAACTGGTGTAATTCAGGCATTACAACAATGGCATACCAAAGACCAAGACCTCTTGAAGACTGTACTGTTCTATGGCACATTTTGGTAATTCAAACTAGTAATAACTTTTTTAAAATTTCTTTGTGTAATGTTTGTGTAATTATTGTTTGGTGCTGTACTTCACTAGATGGCAGTATACATCCTTGAAGTTTATATTTTTGCATTTAAGATATTAGGCCTGGAAAAACTGCCTTGTACCTCAGTGAAGCCTTTTTTTTTAGCAATATCTTGCACCAAACCTGACCCCACCAAAAATGTTGGGAAGATGATAGATATTACTAGACATATTATGGCTTATTTCAAGAAATCTTATGCAGTACATTTTATTTACCTCATTAACAGATTGTTTTAATGTTTAACATGAACATTTACATTTTATTTTCTCTAGTTTTTTAAGGGCCTTTTCTTTTTCAGTGTTCTTTATTTTCTTCATTGTTTAATGTGGCTCATCTTTTGTTTCTAAGTTCCAGTTTATCCTTCTGACCACACACACCGGCTACAACCTGTTCACAGAGTGTGATTTCCCTGACTCCATGAATGGAGTTGTGTTTGCCTACTGCATCAGCCTCATCCTGCTCTTCAGCAATTTCTACTATCAGAGCTACATCCATAAAAGCAAACGCTCCTAAATGACTGGGACCATTGACATTCATTCCATATCAGCATCTACACACTTACCCTCATCATTTCCACATGGAAAATCTGTGGGTTTGGAGCAATTATACTTCTCCTTTTATAGAAAATGGTCAGCAGTACATATGCATTGTGCTGCCTTCGAAAGCAGTGCATTTAGCAGTAACAGCTGTACATCTCTACATCAAGGACTTTCTCAGGCTGAGTTAAGGAGATGTAAAACTGGGACTGATTGTCTAAGTGCCTTTGAATGAAACATAAAGCAATTGGCTGAGGAGGAGCCAGTCACATTTACACTCTTTACTTTTAGCAAAAATGTTGCACACCTGAACCTTTAAGCTCCGGTGCAAAGTACAGATGCCAGAATCGCCTTACATTTAGAGCAAGGGTAGAGTGTGTGTGTGTGTGGGTGGGTGAGATATATATGTTTGTTTTAGGTTGGCAAGCTGATGTAATTCAGGCATTGCAACAATGGCATACCAAAGACCAAGACCTCTTGAAGACTACTGATCTATGGCACATTTTGGTAATTCAAACCAGTAAAAACTTTTTAAAAAATTTCTTTGTGTAATGTTTGTGTAATTATTGTTTGGTGCTGTACTTCACTAGATGGCAGTATACATCCTTGAACTTTATATTTTTGCATGTACTCATGATATTAGGCCTGGAAAAACTGCCTTGTATCTCAGTGAAGCCTTTTTTTTAGCAATATTTTGCACCAAACCTTACAAAATGTAATAAGCTTTCTCAGAACATGCTATAATTCTTGAATATTTGAGAATCAGATTTATATTATTAATGCTGGAATTGTTGTATTACCCTGGAGGACAGGCCAAGGTACTGGTTAACAAAGACTACATAAGCCTGGAATGTGTTCTTTCTGTATTTTTCCGTTAAAAACATATTAAACTGCTGTCTTAGAGTCACTCTGGCAGCTCTAATAAATCTGCAATTTAATAGAAGTTGTATTTCTTTCATGACCAGCCTATGAGACATACTGCTCTATGAGAGAGTTTTTGCTATACTGTGCAGATACACAGGAGATCTGTTGGATCCAATGAAACTTTGCTGTTTAAATTGCTGATTAAAAGACATAGTTGATGGTTTATGCTCAATTTCTCACTCATAACCACAGAAACTTAGACACTTTACAGTAAATACTGAATAGTTCATAGTAGATAGTGAATAATTTATTAGGATTTCTAATTGAGTGATTAGTCTTAAGAGCTGTTCATAAAGTCTGCAGTTAATTACCAGTCAAGCAGGTGATGATTAGGGTATGCAGTTTGTAAAATACTAATTGGTGAATTATAAGCTTCTATTACATTTAACCTCCGCTCCAAAAAAAGAAGCAAAGTTTAGACACAAACTGATTTTTGAAAGTGAATATTTTGTGTTTTGCCCCATAAAGCCTATTTTATAGCACAAAAAATGCCCATGATTTGATTTTGGGACTCTAGCTTATAACAGTATTTTTTTTTATCACTTTTAGCAATAATTTTGTAGCTCTTGTGCTTTAGTAAAACATATATAGTGCCTAAAGTAAAGAGTCTTGTATTGATACTTGTATGATGACTTTATCACATTATATTCTGTTTACAGTAGCTCTTGTTCTTTCCAAACAAACTTACATTAATTACTTAACAATTTTATGGTAATCCTGAGGAAGTTCCTGTCACATTACACATTTCTTCCCAACCACTAGAGGGCAATGTTGACCCACCACTGATTTCAGTTGCGCCCCATCTTTCTAGGTTTCAACCAAACATGTAGATTTGCGAACATACACGTTTACACACATACATGAACGCTTGTCTTTGTCAAATCTTTTTCCCATATCAAAAAGGCTGTATTTACAAGTTCCCACATTAAAATTACAAATACAGATTTTAAGATCTCAAGTTTTGCTACATAAGCACCTCTATACCACTTACACACATGCACACACACACACAGGGACAAACATATTTAAGAGAACTTTATTTTCTGAGACATGACAGTGGCATATAATAATTAATATTTAAACAAACTGTACATTTTATACATCCAGAAGAGTTGGTGGATATTTATAATAATAATAATACCCACTGACCTTTTATAAAATAATCAAACCAGATCATCTGGGAAAGAAAAAAATCAAAATACAATACAAACCTTGCAAACATTTAATGACAAAACACAGCAACACTAAATACTTGGTTTCTACACTTCAATCAAAAGGAGAAAGAGAGAGCTGAGTTGAATGAGAACAGGGGTAAGAGGACGTTAATACTGATGAGTTTTGTTTCTGAAATGGTTCAGTAATGTGCCTTTAGATCCATAATTGTAAAACTACTGCATTGTGAAACCACCACAGGATTGCATCCAGAGTATTTATGAAGTGCATCATTTACTGGTCACCACTCCTTGGTTAAAGGGCCCATATCACAGAACACTGATTATTAAAAAAAAAAAAAAAGACAGCAATGTATGTAAACACTGGTAAAATTTCATTTACTCTGTAGTCTATACAGCACTTTTTAAAGTTACTGTTTTTGTGATGACACAAATTAGCACCCAGGTATTTCATGTGTTGTGAGTAACAGAATTATACCTGGATAATTATTATTTTAGCCACATAAAAATAGGTGTAAATGCACCCAAGACGCATTTAAAACAGATTTAAATCTGATACCACAAATCACTTAAGGAAGTGGCCTGTGATGCGTTCAAGCATTACACAAGTGTAAATGCACCTGTCTGTCCAAACCACATTTAACAACCAAAAACCTCCCAATACTGTGAAGGTGTCATCCTCCATTCTGTTATGGGCAAAAGAGCGTCCCCTGGACTGATTATTGTAACAGAACATTAATGCTCCTTCTGTTAATGTCCTGGTATGAATTTCTTCTCCACTATTTATTCTGTAGCCTATTTTGCCAGCCTTAACTTATTTAAATAAAGCACCAAACTTCTGAGGTAAAGTTAACCTTATTTATATACTATAATGTGCAACATCATCAGATTTATTTGTGACTGGCCAGCAACACATTTGGCTATGGTGTATGAATGATCTTATTTAACTTTTTCTAATTGTGTTGGAGGTATTCAATTCAAAATTTGTTTATATTTTGAATCTCGATCTATTAGATAAGCCAAACACTTAAAAGTCATTTCTTTATACTTTTGTCAGTTAAATAAAAATTGACCAAAATTTACAAAAAATTGCATTTTACAACATATCCCAGCTTTTCGAGATATAGGGTTTGCAGTTACATAAAATAACCCTGTGTCAATGGGGTCTTATATATGTCTTACTATTCAGCCGTTTAGCTCATCCACAATAAGGCTATAAGAAGTGTTTTTGCCACGAGTGCTTTTTGAAACAGCTAAAACGAAGAAAAGTCCATCGGAAGAGTCCATCAAAAGTCCATCAATCTATCAAGCAGACTCCAAATTCTCCAACATGGGAAAGACCAAAGAGCTGTCCAAGGATGTCAGAGACAAAATTGTAGAC
>JBBPDA010140799.1:0-21314 GCA_037974385.1 Arnoldichthys spilopterus
GAATCCCCCAAAGGGGGAACCCCCCCCCCCCCCCCCCCCCCAAAAAAAAAGAGCAGACGTACACTACTGTTCAAAATTCATCCATTACGATCCTTGTCCAGAATAGTTGCACAGAGCTGTAGATGAGACACAAAAAGGGCAGAGGAAGCAGTAGTCAACAGTCATAATGAAAAGTCAAAGTGACCTCTGTATTTAATCCATCACATGTGCACACATGGAGCAGTGGGCAGCTACCAACGGTGCCTGGGGTGCAGTGCAGAGAGACCATAGCTTGCTCAAGGGAACCTCAGTGGTGCCCGGGTCAGGACTTGAACCTGCGACAGCTATCAATGGCGCCTTGGGAGCAGTGTATAGGGACGGTACCTTGCTCAAGGGAACCTCAGTGGTGCCCGGGTCGGGACTTGAACCTGCAACCTTCTGTTCACAAGGGCAAGGTCCTCACCGCTAGGCCTCCACTGCCCAAAGAGTTGAGGCACTGCTGGGATATGAACCCAGGATCTTCTGTTTCAGATGTAGTAATCAAATCTTGAGGCAAATTTTACAAATTTTTAGTTACTCTAAACTTTCGAACAGTAGTGTGCGCATACACACATACACACACACACACACACACACACCAGCCAGATGCATTCATCAGATGTTTAGACACTAATGGACCAACTGGAGTTCAGTAAATTGCATAATCAGTTGTTTTTCCTCCAGAATGAACTATTCCTTCAGCGTTTTTGCCGTTCTGTTCCCTTAGAGATTTTACACCATAAACGGAGCTGTTTCAATACTGTGTTTAACATAGACCCTCTCTTTACTGGGTTATAGAACCTATATTACACGAACGGGTGCGTTCAGGACAAGGGGAGGAAGGATGGATGACCAAGCTAGCATCACAGAGTCTTTACATTAAACTGTACCAGCTGTATCTATACATTACTGTGTATAGATCATTACTGTGTCTGGCTTAAGGTTCATGTTTAGCGTGGGGCATTGCCCTTTCTTTTTTTGCTGTCGCTAGGTGTGCAGCCCTTAGCGCAGTTATCTAGCGAGCTGGCAGAGTGGAGTTACAAAAGCCCATAACCAGTCATGTATAACATACACAGCAGTCAGCCATAACATTATGACCACTGGCAGGTAAAGTGAAGTATATTGAGGAACAGTGGGATATATTGGGGAGCAAGTGAACAGTCAGTTTTTGAAGTTGATGCTGATATTGTTGAATGGCAGGTGGAGTGCTCCAGGTGTGCACTAGTTAGTACCTACCAAAAGTGGTCCAAAGAGGGAAGCACAAAGGGTGAATGGGCAACAGAGTAATGGGCATCCAAGGCTCACTGATGCACATGGCAAGTGAAGGCTAGTCCGTCTGTTTCAAAGAGGAGCCCCTGTTGCCCAAAATGTTAATGCTGACTCTGGTAGAACAGGGTCAGAACACAGTGCACCACAGTCAGAGCTGTTTCAGCAGCAGGAGGGACACACTCAGTATTTCAGCCTCTCTTCATCCCTTACTCTTACTGACATTTGACATTGTTTTGGTCTAAATGAAATCAGAACACTAGGTGTATTATCACTGGCTGTTTCTGTGGAAATTTCCTGAGCTATAGGCCTCTGCAGGTTGCGGCTGCCCCCTTGTGGACACTCAGTGCAAGTGCTGAAAATTCTCTGCACTGGACTGGACCAAATTCGAATGAGCTCAGTTCGGAGTGTTGGACCGTTTCCGTTATAATGTTTGTGTTGCTTACTTTACCGTAAGACCCCTACTGTCAGACCTAAAGGCACATTTGTAAATGACCCCTGCAGTCCAGACGGAAACAGTTTAGCACGAGTGGGCGGGGCTAAATGCTGTACGCTGGGCTTATGGATGTATGACGTCACACAAACGAGTGATTTAAAAGGGGGAGTTTTTGGAGCCTGGTTTCCATAAATGGACCGTGAGAACTGGGGCGTGAGTGTACAGCTTGAAGGTTTCTATACTTCATTTATCTGTTTTATTTCAGAAAGTGCAAATACATTCCTGACACGGCCCGTTTTACTGGTATAGAACAAGACTGGTCCCCAGTCTTACACACAAAGGGCAGGTGTGGCTACAGGTTTTCCTTCCACAGAAGCAGGAGCTCAGCTCTCCTAACCAGCTGCATGTGGAAATCTGCAACCACAACAACCCTTCGTGAGAAAGATCCAGGACCCCTAGTTTAAAGCTTACGTCAACGAGGGCATGTTAAAACAGTATTGAAAGGGTGAGCTGACCCCCCCCCCCTCCCTTTTCACTCCGAGTGGTCCGGAATAGTGCAGTGGACTGGTGTCTTTCAGAAGTAGCCTGTTAATAAGAACAAGAAGCAGCAGCAAGATGGTGATCATCCACTACATTTGATGCCAAAGATCCACCTGAACGGACGTTACACTTTAACAGGAACTCAACAAAATCACAGACACTGAATGTAGCAAGTGGAGAAAAAGCCTTTTTGGGGGATTTTGTTTTTCAATCAGATCAATAGACCGATAAATAATTAAATTATTCGTCATTATTGGCCGTTTCTGCCGTACGCTTCCCTGAGCTACAGGCTTCTGCAGGTCAAGTGTTTTGATTGTGCTGCATACTCGCAACTGCCCCATTGTGGACACTGTATGCAAGGGCTGAATATTTATCTGCAGTGGAGTCAACATATGCAAACGATGAGCTCAGCTGGGAGCGCTCCATTGGGGAAAATCGAAGCGAATACCGTGCCAGTGCTAGACATAGTCTTGTGTCTGCTTTGTAGTGTACTCCGTATGTCACCACTGTTAGAACTGAACCCTGTATCTGGGGGGCAGCCCGTGGCATAGGCGACATACCCTATGGTGCAAAGTGCCTGGGAGGGGCGCTGAAAATTGATAAAAGGTTGTTGTTGTTTTTTTGTTCCCCAGACGTTTGACTAGAAGGAGTTCAATTCATGAGCGCTCCATGTTCCCCCCCCCCATCTACAATAAGCCCCGCCCATCTGCGCCAGGATTGGCTAATGTTCACACACAGAAGCAGCTCACCAAAAGGGGGGGTAACTGACAATGGAGGTCAAGTGTTTTTGGACCGTTTCTGTTGATCTGTTCATTGAGAAATGTTCACATGATATAAACTGGTGCTTGCAAATGATGTAAAAAACGAACCACTAGATGCCAATATAAACAGTTCATTGGGTGTGGTTGCCATGTTTTAGACTTGGCTGATTTCCACCACCCCGTGCCATTCATAATACCTCTCCGCTGTTTCATCCGAAGCCAAGCACCCAGTTCTGGTACTGCAGACTGGATCTACTCTTCAGCAGTTTACCTCCTTTTCCAACGATCCATGCTTTAGGTCTTGTGTCGGCTGACACAAAAAAAAACAGCTACATCTACGCCATAAAAAATCAACTGGGCAATTACAGTGTGTCGTTAATCCTGAGATAAATGCAACAGCTCAAGTCCAGTGTGTAAACCCCTGCAGTAGTCATTACTCAGAGAGAGGCAAATGTTGGACCACTGTTGCAATTAAAGCAGTGTTTCTCAACCCTAGACCTGGAGGCACACTGCCTTACATATGCACACTGCCCTACAGCGGTTTCACACTTCATCCAACTCATCAGCTCATTAGCAGCCCCTTGCGGAGCTGTCGCTGGCGTGTTAACGCAGGGAAAGCCCTAAAATGTGAAGGTCAGTGTGCCTCCAGGACCAACACTTAATGAAGTGCGTACTCCAATGTTTTTTAGCCTAATCTCTGTTCACTCCAGCTGTAGCATGCTGTCAGTTTGCATGCGCAGGCATTCTGGTGAATTCTTCCGTGCTCATAACAGAGCTGAAAGCCTTTTGACCCGAAACTCACTTATAATGGAAACCAAGGGGCACCCGAAGCTGAAGCAACTGCCCATTGGCTTCCATCGTGTTTGCTGTTGTTTTTCGTAAGTGGAGGCATGCGATTGGTGCACAGTAATGGAGCACGTGGTGCGGATACGGAGTTATTATTTTAATCAGTCTTTGTCCAGGCCTCGCGTGTCTGTCTCCCATTACTCAGTTAAGTAGAAACCTTCAAGGAAATATTGTGTGTTGGTATTTATTTGTGTGCGTTTACGTCATTTGTCACGTCTCTGTGTTATGTTACCTGTCACATTTTGGGCTTTTATTAGATCAAGCCCAAATGACACGTACAGTTTCAGATAAAGTTGTGTTGCACATCTACAGAGGAAAAATGTCCCGTGTGTTGGTTCAGGTCGTAAGTCATTTTTCAGTCCTAATGTTGGACGCATTTAATCTCGTGACTCAAAATAAAAATCCTGATATATATATATATAAAAACCACTGTACAGTAAACAGGCCAAGCTCACCATAAAGATTAAAACACCAGTGACTTCAGTATGGACCTGTGGATGAACTGAATAAAGTGAAGAAAGCAAAACGGGCCCGTGTTTTCATTCTCTCGTCGAAATAGAGCTTTTCCTTTCTTGTCTGTTCTGTCGTTTTGCCTACAGCAGCAGGTAAATCGCTACATGAGTCAACATTTCTTCTGAAATCAAGGATTTTAATTGGGGCAGTTAAGTCAATTTTATATATACAGCACTTTTTACAACTGACGTTGAGACAAAGCAGCTTTACAGAGTCTTGAGTCCGAGCCACTAATGAGGCAAAGGCGACACAGGCATGGAAAAGCTCCCTAAGCTGTAAGAAGAAACCTTGGGAGGGACCCAGACTCAGAAGGGGAACCCATCCTCCTCTGGTCGACACCAGATTGCAATGACAACCAGTAGAAAAAGAAATAGTCTCGGTCTGAAGAGGTGTAAGCTTAAAGCCTCAAGCTTGGAGCAACATATCTAGCATATTCATAAGAAGTACATGGAGATGGTCCGTAGTCGTTGAATCAATTTGCGACCTGTGAGCAGGGGGCCCCAATGGTGGTTGAAGGTTAAAGAGGGGCCACAGTTCCTAGTGTACAGGTGGGTCGTGATGACTGTTGATCTAGTAAGTGAACCTTGGGGCTGTTCATATGGGGTTCTCCTCAGGAGTGAATGGGTTCCAGCGGTAAGAACTTCTGCCAGAAGCAGGACATCAGGATGGATCGGGATGGTCCAGACAGTAGGATGGGACAGGATCACTGGTATCTCGTGTGAAGTTTGACACAGAGAGAGAGAATATAGATTGTCAGGGAAGATTCATGTTACAAGTGACCAAGAACAATGTACGTTGTGGTGTGAGGGCAAACAGGAACTCCGCCAAGACTCGCTATGACAGTTTGTCCCCTCTTTGCCCCACCAACCCCCTCCACTCTTTTGAGATCACTCCAGATGTTGGAACATTGCTGTGAGGATTTGATTGCAGCCAGGAGAACATTAATTAAATCAGGTACTGATGGACTCCACTCCAGGTCGTCCTAAAGGTACGGGATGGAGCTCCATCACTCTAGAGAACACAGAACCACTGCTCTGCCCCCGGCAACACTGGGGGGCTTTATAGCATTCTAACTGACACTGGGCATGGTGACTTGAGTGGCTGCTCCAGAGTGTCGTATTAGCAGAAATCCTTTACCATAGTTTAAGATAGAATGAGATTGTAGAATCACACATCTTTTATTCATTTACTTTTATTGCCAGTCATGTTTATGCCATGCTAAAATTGGAGCAGAGAATTGCTCACTAGAGATTTTCAGTGATAAGCTACAAAGCAAGGTTTCAAACTGTACCCTGAATGAAGTCTGACGTCATACATCCTGCGCAAGACTTTTTATTGGGGTGAATGTTCAATATGGCAGAGAAAAATATCACTATACCATATAATACAGTTGTATTCACATGCTTCTAAGCCCAATGACAATGTAAACAGTCTAATTTAGACAAAACCAATTTAATTCCTTTGAATTATTGATATTGTATCACGTTTATGGACACAAAAACTGATGTAAAGTATGTAAAGTATGATGTATACATAAAATCTATTTCAGTTTTCTATCTCAATTTTAGGACAATAAGGAAATCTTTTTTTTTGTAAAGCTCTATTCTCTGGTTTGCATGTTTTTGTGGCTTGCTCCAGATAAGAGCAATGACTATATGATAAAAATTAAATTATTCATTCATTCATTCTCCAAACCAATACAAATTAAAAGTCTTCTCTGACACTTTAGTTTCATGGAAATGTAGAAACCGTATTGTACGGAATTCCTTCGAAATCTTCCATCTTATAACCATCTTATAACACATGCTAAGCACAGTTGATGTCCACAATGTGGTATATACACCATCAGCCATCACTTCATGGCCATAAATCAAAAATTAAGAGGTAAATGTGAATAACATTGACTCTACAGTGATTTTATTACAATGGGACCTGTCAGGAAGGACAACTGGTGAATCGGCTACAGGGTTATGGGCACCCAAGGGTCACTGATGCATGTGGGGAGTGAAGGCTAGCCTGTCTGGTCTGATCACACAGAAGAGCTTCTGTGGTTTAAAAGGTGATGCTGACTCTGATAGAAAGGGGTCAGAACACTTTCAACAGCATGAGGGACATACTCAGTATTAGGCAGGTGGTGTTAATGTTATGGAAGATCAGTGTATCTAAAATGTAAAATATAATTGTATATAAAATCAGCGCAGAAATGATTTTCCTTTCCATTTTATGAAAACACTAAGAACCTCAGAGCTCTGTGTGGAAAATTACTGTGCTATTATTAGTCTGACGTTAGATAAGTCAGGTTCTATTATTTGCGTATTATTTGAGTTTGATATCATGTCCGTTCTACCATCATAAAGAAATGGCCTAGTTATTTTTTTTTTTTTTACCAGTAAACTGTAGGCTATGTGTGCTTTCTGAACAGGTAAACTGTTTGGTCAGCACTGATGACTCACTATCTTGTGTTTTGGCAGTAATAGTTTCCTGTTTGAACTTTGACCCCTTGTCAGTGTGCTGGGCCATTCCCCTTTAAGCCCATCCTTCTGCAGGATAAAATGGCTGTGTAGAGTTCTGTACAGCACACCTCTACGCACACCTTGACAACTGCACTCACCTGTGGACAGGTAAGAGCCTCATTCACTTTCACTGTTCTGTCATAGAAAATACAACATTAAGAATAAATGTGAGAGGTTTAACATGGAGATATTAAATAAAAGCACTGTACTTATGATACATATGTGAAATGTAACATTTTAATACAGTACAGAAACAGTGGTTATGAATATGTAAAATTTAACACAGTAATACAGTACAGAAACAGTGGTTATGAATATGTAAAATTTAACACAGTAATACAGTACAGAAACAGTGGTTATAAACTGGTCATGTGAAATTTAAGATGGTAACATTGTATAGAAACACTTTTGTTGGTATTGAGGTTTAACACCTAAACGTATACAAAAACCTTATAAACGTATGAGGTTAAACATGTATACATTACATAGTACAAAAACGTTCTATGACTATAACTATAGTGGAACCATTGGAAATAAATGCACTAAAACATCACTCTGGTGGTACCTTCTAGGGTTCTCCTGCAGTACCTTGAGTTTGGTAATGTAATATACGTATATACAACTGAAGTACTCTATACTCCCTGTCCCGACTCCAGAATTTCTACTTTTCTTTAAATATTAGATGATGAAAAGAGAAATTTGGCCATTTATCCTGGGAAAAAAACATATTTAATGTACAAAACTGGATCTAAAGGACCATATTGTATTGATGAGAGAACGTTAATTTTGCTTGTACCTTGATAAAAATAATTGTCAGCACATTTGTTTTCTGACACTGTAGAGAAGAAAAACTATTTAGACTTTTCTCAGAGTGTTCCTGGTTCTATATATAACATTGCCTTCACTGAACCACCTTATGTATGTATATGTTAGTGTTAGATGGATTAGATAGACACACTACAGCTACAATAACCATGCAGTTTCATAAGGAAACACATTTTTACCGTGAGGTTTACCACAGTTATAAAGAAACACTACAGTAAATATGTGCGTGGTTTGGTTTAACGTTGAAATATCACTGTAAAATAGAGTCTTAGCTTCTGGGTTGAACTTCAACACATGGCACATGTCAGTTGAACTCCAGTATTTACTCTTAACACAGCCAACACTTTCTTTACACTGTCTTTATAAAAGCAAAATCGGACAATAGGTTTCAGTTCTACCATCTGATCTATTATTTAGACAGCCTGTCAACTCTTGCAAGCACATTTTTTGTATTTTTTAAGCTTCATTAACAACGCTGTTTGAACACATTTTGTCAGCCTTAGCCAACACGTACGTATAAAATACGGATACATCAAGAGTGCCACAGAAGAACCATACTGGTTTCCCAAAGAACCTTTCATTCAACTTTTTTAAAGTTCAAGGTGTAAGGGGTTTTTTTCTTTCTAGAACCAGACATCCAAGTCCATTTAGGAACCTTCACACTTTAAGAGTGTTCAGTTGTTAAAAATATTTTTCTGTTTCCCTCTTTTTTTATCAGTGTGATTCATGAACTCATTGGAATTTTAAACTGTGTGTAGAGGAAGTTCTGGTGGCGCCACCTTACATTGCCTTTAATTACGTCAGTCTAAAGTAAAGTGATCCGTAGGTTAATGAGAAACAAAGGGAAAGTCCAGCATTACACAGTCACAAGAACTTAGAATAAAGAACAAGACTATATGAGCCGTGGTGGACTAGTGGTTAGGGCCTCGCCCTTGTGAACAGAAGGTTGCAGGTTCAAGTTCTGGCCTGGGTATCACTGAGGTGTGATGGGCTAAAAGCAGATATATATACAATGTCCAGCACTAGATCAGTGAATGTAAAAGGCTGTTATAGTGCGCTTTGTTTATATAGTGTCATTTGTTTATCAGAACCCTGATAGCGTTGAAAGAACCGCTAGTGCTTTATGTCTACAAGCTTCTAGATACTTTTTTTTTTTTTACTGTAACCCTTATGTTTGTCCACAGTCAACACCGCATTTCGTTTTATTGTTGAGGATAAAGTTGAACAGGTGACTTACTGGGCAATCAGCAGCACAACTCTGAGAACCAAAAGAAAGCCAAACTCTTACTGCACTAGTCTCCCAATCCAGCCTTCTGACAGTTGGTGAAAAGTTGGGTAACATTCTTTGTCTAGCTTGGCCAAGCCAAGAACTACATACTTTGAAAGGAAGTGCCAACCTGAGTGACAGGCAAAGCGATCAGTTACAAACCATTTTTGCATGATTTGCAAAAGCAGCAGTTTCCAAACAGATGCTACAACAAAAACATGCCCGCGGGAACCAAAGTGGTAGGTCTATGTCTTTAATGATAAGACAATGGTTTATACTTGGACTGAGACAAAGGGCTTCTATCAACTACGTGTGAGACGCAACCAAAAAATTATGAAAAATTGGTCAAAAAAGGTGCAACACTCATTCTACACACAGTACAAAGGTGACTTTACGAAGTTATATCTGGACTTTCCAGGTCACCTTCAAGGCCTTGGCCTTTATCAATTAGCAAGATCAGGACTTTGAAAGTGGGTTGAAACATCATGAAAATCTTTTTTTTACGTCAACCTTGTGGAATTATTCTAATTGGTCTAATTCTGCAAAACATATACATTTCTACTGAGCTGACGTAGGAATATCTCAACGTGAACACAGACACAGCATAGTGTCATGAGGGCTGTGACAATAAAATGACATTTTAATTGAAAACTTCAGCCAATTTACACCAGGACAAAGAGTATGGATTACACATACTTAGCGAGA
The DNA here is from genome assembly GCA_037974385.1 of Arnoldichthys spilopterus. Classification (NCBI taxonomy): domain Eukaryota; kingdom Metazoa; phylum Chordata; class Actinopteri; order Characiformes; family Lepidarchidae; genus Arnoldichthys; species Arnoldichthys spilopterus. The sequence continues at coordinate 9,691 of JBBPDA010140799.1, forward strand.
GCACTGTGGTGTCAGCCCATCAAAAGAAACAGATCTCTTTCCTCTTATATCCTGTCAGGACAGGAAAAGAGCCTCCCATGACAAGGGACCGGTCACAGGATGACAAGCCAATGGCTGCTCAGAAGGACCCACATTCAGCCTCAACTCCAAAGTCCCCATCTATAGCTCCAGGGAGATTAGTGAAGCTAAAAGAGAAAAGAATGCTGATTAATAGTAGAGTTAGGATCTGGTAACACAATTTTCTTTGAGCTAAATCTAGCCTAAAGGCCTTAGGAGCCATTGTTTGTCTTCAAAGAAGGGGAGTTGTGGATTAATAGTTCTATTCCTGTTGCACATATACATTCCTATCGTGGGGATGACGTAAGCACATCTCAAGGCACAAACGGGGTCAGAGGGCTAGGTGTACGGGTATGTATGTGTGTAACTGCTGCTGTATGGGTAAACAAGTATTTTGCCACCTACAAAGCAGTAAATCCTTTACACATCAACAACACACGGTGTCAGATGGTAAAAACCCATTTTAACTGAAAAACAGAATAACACAGAGTCGTGACATAGCTGTGACAGAGTGAAATATGCTCTTGCTTCAGTGGAACAGATCCGAGGACCATAATCTAGAGCTTAGGTGTTCAGTAAACTGGTCACAAGCTTGGGGTTTTGACAGAATCCACTGTCAAAAGCAGCTACCAAATTCAAATGAGGGACTTACTCTTCAAAAGAAATCCCTGGTGCTGGGGTAACTCCCAGCAAGAAGCCTTCAGGCATCTCAAACATGATCGGTCATCTTGTGCTGGCTCTCTGTGATCTTAACGGAGAGCAGAAGCTGTACTATGATGCCCCTGTGATGCCTTTGCTCATGGTTCTTCTGTAGAAAGCATAGAAGCAGAATGGTGACCTGTGGTGTATGCATCTTGCTCGCTCACCGCAACGTTGTGTCGGGTCAACAATATTAATAAACACACTGGACGTGTGAACGCAGCTGTGCATCTCTGTGTTTACTCTTTCTAGACGTTAACAACAGATCACACGCTCATCGATCAACCTGAGCAAACTGTATATTCAAACAAAGAAATGGTCGTCATATGAACATACTGTGGGCAGTGGAGGCCTACTGGTTAGGACATTGCCCTTGTGAACTGTAACTCAAGTCCTGGCTACCCTTGAACAAGGTACCGTCCTACTACACTGCTCACTGCTCCACGTGTTCACGTGTGATGGGTTAAATGCAGAGGTCATATTTTGGTGCTTGAGTGTGTTCACAATGACAAAGAGTCACTTTCACTTTCACACACTGAGCCAGCAAACACTCAGCAGTCAGACATAACACCCAACAGAGCAGCACTACACATAGCTTGAAAAGGAAACTCTAGGCCTGTGAAATATTCAAAGGCTTCTTCAAAGAGCAGCACTTCCAAAACTGACCACAAGACACTCACAAACCTACTCGGACCACAGGAACTGTAAGACCTCACCAAAACGACCTGACACGAGTTGTGAGTTATGATGGTATATGATACTGGGCCTCTGGTCTCCCACCACCACTTTGAAAGGCTTGCAGAAAATGATGATTTCTAGCACATCATCACATGGACAATATTTGCTAATCATGTCCAGATGGTAAAACACCTTCTTAGCCAAGATAAAGACCCCTGTCTGGTGTACAGGGCCACTGCTCCTGAGGGTGGTACCTCAGCATCACTTACATATGGTCCCTGATGAGAAGATGACGTAGGGTGAGAAACTTCAACCATTGTGGGTCCAATATGGATCATGAGTACAAAGAAAGAGGGTGAAGTGGTGTCACCCCGTTGCACACCATGATCATACTTGGTGGATACCCAGAGGGTTATCAGATGAAACCAGTACCTACCATCTGGACAGAGAAAGAGCCTCCCATGACACCTGACCAACTGGAGGACTAGTTTTACCAAAGCACTAGCATTACCAATGCCTCCTCAGTCCAAACCACATTCAACTTCAAAGTCCCCAGCTATAGCCTGGACTGGGTCTGGCAGGGCAGGTTATACCTAAGAGTTTGGGCTTATCGAGAGATAATTATAGCTAAAAGGGAAAGAAATGTTGATTAGTGGTAAGGCTGGGTCCTGTTAACACTCAAAGAATGTTCTTTCAGTTAAATTCTGCCTATAGGCATTAGGAGTCCCTGTATTCTTGACACGAGCAAGTCTCAAGGCATGCGCAAGCTGCGAAGGGCTATAATCATTTACGTCGCAATGAATCCTTAGCCACGAACACCACAAATGTGATGTTACGGACTTGCACTAAGAGAGAGTGCACCGTGGTGTCAGACCACACCACAGTCTTATCTCCCAGGGGAAAAGCCGACTATGACACCTTACCAGCCTTAGGACAAAGCACCTGTGTCAATGGCTGCTCAGAGTGCCCAGCTATAGCTACAGGGAGATTAGTGAAGCTAAAAGAGAAAAGAATGCTGATTAGTGTTGAGGTTAGGCTCTTCAAGCTAAATCTGGCCTACAGGCATTGGGAGCCTGTTCATATGCTTGGTCTTTAAAGAAGACCTATTCCTGTCACACATATACATTCCTGCTCCTGTTGATGACCCAGCAAACAAGGACACAGGGCTACGTATATGTGTATGTACAGGGATGTGACTGCTGTGGTGCTGTGAGATGTAAACATTCATTTCTTCGTTTGCATCCCAGTGAATCCTTAACAGAATGTAGCTGATAGCTGATAGTGGTGCCCAGTCTAGTCCACAATATAAACCATACATTTCTTGCTCATGTGGGCAAAGCATCTGAGGCTGAGACTGTAACTGGACACAAATTCTTTGTTTTGTTTAAGAGTTAAACTACTAGTTTACCAACGCAGTTTAAAAAAGCTAACATTACACCAATCAGTTATTTCACTTCAGGGGTACCTGTCAGGGGGTGGGATACATCAGGAAGCATGTGAACAGTCAGTTCTTGAAGTTAATATGCTGAAAGCAGGGAAAATGGGTTAGCCAAAGGATCTGAGCTACTTTTATTGTGATGTTCCAGACAACGGAGTGAGAGCATCTCCAAAACGACAGGTCTTGTGGAGTGCACCAGGCGTGCAGTAGTTAGTACCTGACAAAGGTGATCCAGGGAAGGACGGCTGGTGAATGCATGCACTCACTGATGCATGTGGGGAGTGAAGGTTAGCCTGTCCGGTCCAATCCCAGAGAGGAGCTCCTGTTGCACGAAATGTGAATACTGACCACAGTCAGAGCGTTTTCAGCAGCATGAGGGACCTACTTAATAGAAAGCAGGTGGCGTTAATGAGCTTATGAACATACTACTGTTTTTTGCTGAGTTTAACATACTGGAAAAAAGTATGTTATAGCATAACATGTGGCTTGTGCCAAAGGTTTGACACATTTTATGACCCCTCCATATGTTAAACTTAGGAAATAAACAGATATTGTATAGTATATTTTGTTCCATATAAAGAATTTTTTACTAACTTAGTCCCCTTACTTCCCCTACAATGCATACTCAATGTGATCAGTACACAAATGCAGTATTTCCTTCCTCATGTCAGCAAATGGGTTGAAAGTCCATCAGCACTTTAATGGTTTGCGGGATCCTTGGTTTCCTAGTGCTGTTTAATTGCTTACTACTGCAATGAGGATGTAGATCTCGGGAAACCATAAAATCCAACGTGAACAACACTGTGATGATTTGAAAGTGTCACATTTAACCAGACAGTTCATTTAACTATAAAGGAAAAAGTCTGACATATTCATATTTATATTACTAACATTACTAACATTCATCTTGAGCTGTTAAGTGATCTCAGCATAACATTAACACCACCTGCCTAATTTTGAGTATGTCCCTCATGCTGGGTGCGCTGTGTGTTCTGATCCCTTTCCTTAACACTCAGCAATTCACTTTCTGTGCTACAGTAGCTCTTCTGTAGGATCAGACCAGATGGGCTAGACTTGCCCCCCATGCATCAGTGAGCCTTTTGGTGGGTACTAACGAGACCTGTCGTTTTGGAGATGCTCTGACTCAGTCGTCTAGCCATCACAATAAGGTCCTTGTCAAAGTGGCTTAGATCCATTTTTTCCACTTGCAGCACATCAGTTTCGAACAACGACTGTTCCCCTGCTGCCTAATATAGAATACTGCTGCCCAATCTTCAACAGGTACCTTCATAATGAGAAAACATGATTAGTGTTCACCTGTCAGTGGTTTTAATGTTGTGGCTGATCGGTGCACGTATTTTCTGACATTTTATGGTACTGTTATCTATAAATATGAACAAAAGTACAGACTAAATTCAGGTTTCAGGATGACTGCTGCTAGTAGTGTTAGCTTTGCAATGTTATAATCAGCACCACAAGGAAGCAAAGAGAACAAAGTCTTGGCTTGACATTAAGGGGGAAAGTGAATTTTATAATTGGCCAAAAACCACTGTTTTAAATATAGTGGACTATTTTATTATACATTTAAAGTAGTAACCTCTTTAACTATGATCCGAAGTGCCCATTGTGCTGGTGGAGTTGAAATTGTTTCAGGTGCATTGAATTAAGTAGGACACTATTGGCGGTGTTTGTGTGTGAAATGAATGTTGAGCTGCTAGGGAGCAATGGGGGGTGAAGGACCCCCCTGACTGCAGTCTTCTTATCACTTTGCTTCCATTTTTTTAATAATACATGTTTTTTTACATTAACAAGTAGAAAACAGTGTATAGCTCATTTAAGGCAGAGGCCAAAACTGTGGGCTCTTAAATTGGGTTACCTTTCATTACTACTACATACAGGTCCTAAACTTACCCACTGTATGAGCAACAACACTGATCTCAGAGCCACTGTTTCACTGAAAGCTTCCAGAGCAGTAGCTCGAATGATGCATGCACTGGGGTCATTCGCTACTGAGCAAGTCTCAGTTATCAGCTGAGGTGATAAGACCGCTGATGTTGTTTGTGTTGAACAGTTGTTATCACACAGACCTGCATGAACTTGCCTCTCAATCATTGATCGTTATTGATTTGTTAAATTATGGGTTTAATGAGAAGAGCTAAAGGTTATAATGTTGCGTCTTTGGCTTCAGATGTTTTTTTGCTCCCATTTTCTAAGCCTAAAATAACTTTTTTCTCACTGTCAGTGTGAGCTAGTTCACTATGTCGCTTCAGTGTTCAGGGTCTTGTGGAAGGCCACTCTTTTCACCACTTGTTGGCAGAACACTGTCAAGTTTGAGAACTGTTGTTTCTGGTTGTTGCTACTCTCTTGAAAACATGCTCTACGAGACTAGACAAGTTGATTGGCCCTGGCTGAATACAGGTGGAAAATTGCGTCGGCAGAAAACAGGTGGGTTTACACCGTCTTCCGCCGGCGCAATGTGTAAACAGACCTTGTCGGCCTTATGCGGGGACCCGCTTCGAGCCAGTTGAGGAATAAGAGTTTCCCCAGCAGGCGGCCACTTGAGCCTTGCTCAGACCACTCTGCTGGGGCAAACAGGGAAAGGGGGAGGTAAGGGAGACCCTGAAAAAAAAGAACCTTTACCAAATTACCGGCGCGAGTCCGGTGTGACTAAAACAAACAGCCACACCTGCCAACAGGGACATATAAGAACTCCGCGCCACCCGGTCCGACAACCAGTGTTATAAGGGCTTTGGCCCAGGTGAAACACATAAGCATGATTGCCGTAACCATGGCGAGGCGCCCCCCGGCCGACCCGACACAGCGCGACCGCGAAGACAGGGCACTCAACCGGCCTCTGCTGGCGCCAACCCTTACAAAATCCTATGTAAAAGCAGCTTTATTCATCACAAACTCTGATTTTATGACTGCAAACCACAAATGTTTTATATTTATAAAAACAAAACAGGTGAATTTTTATCTTGCTGACCAGTCCCAAAACTTTCTGGGAAGTTCTAAAAGATTCCAGGAAGTTCTAGAAACTTCTGGACAGTTCTCACAGTTCCAGAATATTCTGGAAGTTCTACTCAGCATCTAAAGTGAATGGAGAATGGTCTTGAAAGCAGATACAGTTCAGAATGTCATTGTCCTGAGCACAGAAGCGATGTTTTTGTGGAACAACAGCCACTTTCTATCTATTGATTTTAGGCAAAACACACAAGGGAAAACACACTTTGCACCCAGGAACAAAAATAAAATAGAACTCTTTTACGTAGTGTTACCAGAGAATTGTCCATGCTCTGCCCACAAATGTCCTCTTCCGTGTCCACTATTGAAATTATGTGGATTTTTTAAAAGAATTTTGGCCATTGTTAATGCCATTAAGCCTAATGAAGAATACATTTTAGCGATTTTTGATTAGAGTCAATACACAACCTTAAATTTACAGTTTATAATGCAACACTTCTGAGCTGGACTATGTTATAGTTAAATGTCAGTTGGAAACAGCAGCAAATGTTCCACCATGAAAATGTTAGTTTTATTACCCATCAAATATCTTCTCACTTTATTTGGAATGGCCCCTATAGATTGTCTTACAGAGTTTAACTGCTAACAAACTATCTGGTGGAAGTAAGTGGATAATCCACAGCATTAGGGTCAGGTTCAGGTTTAGAGTTTGGCTTGAGGTTAAGATTAGAGTTAGGTGTGTAGGTTCAACATTAGATTTAATGGAATTTATAACATTTAACTAGCATCAATGTTTAGCTGCATTTTACTGAAATTTTAAATACAAATCTAAACATTTGTAAAGCATCTACAGAGGCCTCTTAAAATAAAGTGTTACCAAAATCAGTGTGGCATTTCACACACATACAGTATCGATATAATTTGATTTTGATATCGTTTAAATGAAGGTGTTTTGATTATGCTGTTATTACGTGAACAGGATTGGGATTTTTGGTAATTTACTGTAAAGCCTGTTAGCTGCTATGAAAGAACACAGTTTTGGGCAGAGCATAGATGGTAGTTACTGAAGAAGTCTTAGATTTATAATGGAATAATTAACCTGCAGTGTAAGGTGTTACATTTATTAATAATATTATAATAATATAATATAATAATATTTATATTTTTAAGATCTTTCTAAAGCATTGTGGCTACTACTACTACTACTGGTACTGCTACTATTGCTACTACTACTGCTACTGCTCATACTGTTACTAATTTTACTATTACTACTACTACTACTACTGTTGCTGTTACTACTACTACTACTACTACTACTACTACTACTACTACCACTGCTGCTGCTACTACTACTGCTGCCACTGCTGCTGCTACTGTTACTTCTACTACTTCTACTGCTACTGTTACTACTACTACTGCTACTGCTGCTACTACTACTACTACTACTACTGGTACTGCTACTATTGCTACTACTACTGCTACTGCTGCTACTACTACTACTACTGGTACTGCTACTATTGCTACTACTACTACTACTGATACTACAGCTGCTACTACTCACACTGGTACTAACATTACTACTGCTACTGTTACTTCTACTACTTCTACTGCTACTGTTACTACTACTACTTCTACTGCTACTGCTGCCACTGCTAATACTGTTACTAATTTTACTATTACTACTACTATAACCTTTCGTTGTGGTGCGTGAGTGTGTTCACAATGACAAAGAGTCACTTTCACATTACTACTGCTACTGCTCTTACTGATACTAACATTATTACTACTACTACTACTAAAAATAATAATTTATACACATAAAACATTTATTTTCATTCACCAAACCAGTAGTGAAAACAAGGAAAAGAAAACTTAAAGGAAGCAAATGTCTTTTGACTTACTTGATTCTGAACCAGAAAGCTGTTGAGCATGAAAGAAAACATAAAGCAGGGTTAATATTTCACCCTTTTAACACCGTGTGTTTGCATGCGCTGACTCTGTCACAGCTTTGTACTAGTCACACAGCTTTCTGACCATATCGACAGAAGGTGTGATAATGAGGAAGTGTGCTGGGGGAAACTAGTGTACTGATCTACAGTCCTACTGATTAGAACTGCTCAGAGTATGTGTGTGTGTGTGTGTGCCTGAGACTGACCATTTGAAATTCATCTTCTTTCTTTAGGACTAAAGGGAAAAAAATCTGCCAAAATGTGTTGCACGGGCTTTCTGAAGACTATGATGTTCATCTTCAATGGGGTGATCTTTGTAAGTCTCCATTTTTTTCCCCTTTGCTCTTCATAGAATAATGACAATACTATTATCTCAGCTTGCCTGGCTTCACTCTTCTATTGAAACAAGGCCGTAAAGTGACTCATTTTAAAGTAGGAACTGTTCTTTCAGTAATAACGGCAGTAGTGTTTTAGGAGTTGACCGTGTCAGTTCACGTTGAAAGAAATGAAGCATTAGGTCGACACGTGCACGTTATTTACGTCAGTGCTTGCTATTGGTGAAAGTCAGTAAATTGAGTCAATACTGCGTTTGCGCAGCACATTGTTGCTCTTAACATAATGTCATGTGAAACCACCATCTGCCATTTACATTGTGTGGACACTTCGTGACAAACGGACCAACCGAAATGATCCAAAGTTGCATTATTTCAGACATTACATGTATATTTTTTTCAGTTCATTTCTAAGATATGAGGTTTAGCTAAAGCAGCTACAGGCTGTTTGTTCACGCGGAAATGATGTGAACATTTACATGTATTCATTTGGCTGACGCTTTTATCCAAAACGACTTCCAAGACGTGGAGCAGAGTAGTGGGATGGTACCTCAGTAGTGCCTGAGCCGGGACTTGAACCTGCAACCTTCAGGTCCCCAGCACAATGTCCTAACCACAAGGCCGCGACTGCCCACGTTTGAATAATGCCAGTCGATTTTCCTTTTTCGGTCCGTATCCTCCTGTCACTCCCTGCAGTAAAAACATAAACCAGGCCCTCGTATCTCAGCTCGCTGTCTAATGGTCATATTTAATCTCTGCTTATAAAGAGCAATCAAAACACGTCAGCAGCTCTTTATAGGCTCTAAAAGCAAAAGGTCACGCGTTTCACATGATGCCTGTAATCACTGTAACTGATCTCACGCCAGTATTAGCAGTCGTTGTGTTGGTGCAGAATAGAATCAAGGTGAAAGGGAACTGACCTCAGATCAGAGGGTAAACATCAAAACACCTGAGGCAGCACAGACAGGACACCTTATCTCGGTAATACTATGGAACATTATAATCAGACTGTATCATGTGTATATCGTGTGAGAAGCTGTGATAAGAATCACTGGAAGAATTTTACCTGAGTGTGTGTGTGTGTGTGTGTGTGTGTGTGTGTGTGTGTGTGTGTGTGTGTGCGTGTTTTCTCCATTATTTTATATTATTGTTAAGTAATTTTACCATATACCAGAGCTCTCAGGGCAAAACCTTGTATCTTTAGAGAAGAAGAAAACAATCTTAAATTTTAGTTTAATTTCATACAAAAAGTTTTTATTTTAAATCTTTTTTTTTTAGGAATTTCTTGTTTCACACCCTGTCAAAAGCAGCTGGTTCTAAATTACATACAAAAATGGAAAACATCCAAAACTACAGTAAGGTCATAATTGCTGCACTGTGATGATGTCATATGATTGCACCGAAGGTCTTTCAAGAAGACAATAAAAAGTTATTTTCGTGGGTTAATGTCCACCTCTAGCTAAAGCCGGAAAGGCTTAATGCTAACTCTGAGGGAGAGAGCGAGGAAGCATTTGATGCTTCGAGCACATCAACTTCAAGAACTGACTGTTCACTTGATGCCTGATATATCCCACCCCTGTGACAGGTGCCATTGTAATGAAATAACTAGAGAGTCAATGTTATACACCTCACCTGTCAGTGGTGTTAATGTTATGGCTGATTGGTGTATACATCACTGTTGGAGCAAATCCTTTCTATTGGTGCACTCATCATCAAACTGTGGTGCAGTGGAGATATTTTGTTTTGATGGCAACAAAGACCTTTTCTATATAGAACCAAAAATGGTTCCACCATTTTTGCAGGTATCGTTGTTTTTCGGGTCGCGGGGAAGCTGGAGCCAATCCCAGCTGACTGTGGGCTTAAGGTGGGGTTCACCCAGGACAGGAGGCTCAACCCATCACAGACATACATACATAAACATGATAAATAAACAGTACAGTTGTTCCCTTAGCAGCTTAAAATGTAACCGTTCAGTGTTTCCTACACCATGAGGAAGCTTTTTCCTAAAAAGGTAATTTTACACTCGTTGACTCCGCCAGCAGTGATTCGCAGAGCGAAACTAGGTGTGATTCTGTGTCAATATATTAACACTCCCCTACTTCCTGGAACACTCACTGTTTTCAAAGATGTGCTGAAGCTGAAGCAAAGTAACCCAATAACCACCCAAACCAACTGTAGTAACTGCCTAACTAAACGATCATAGACAGATAGACAGACAGACAGAGAGTCTGACAGATAGAAAGACAGACAAATAGAAAGACAGCCAGGCAGACAGACAGACAGACAGAGAATCCAACAAATAGACAGACAGACAGACTTGCTGATCGCAGTGGGAGCCGTCCTGGCCATCATGGGCTTCCTGGGCTGCTGTGGAGCCATAATGGAGAGCAAGTGCATGCTCCTCACTGTAAGTGTTCTATGACGTTGGTGACGCCTCTGAGTGGTGGTGAAATTCCATAATAATAATAATAAAAACACAATCACTTTTAGTTCCTTAAAGTACATTTTAGCAGATGGTTCCTTTAAGAGCCATTCTGTAAATGAGACGTGTGAGTGTGAAGAAACCTGCACACACTGCTTCCAACTGCTATATAATCTCTTGTTAAACTATCATTCAGGAGGCTCAGGCTCAGGGACTTCAATGGTTTGAGGCCCTGTGATCTTGACTGCTTCCTCTACTGCCTCTATCTTGGAATCCCAAACCTTTTGGGAGACCCTTTCTCCAGATAACCTCTCTCTCTGTTAAATTAAAAAAAAACGTAAAAAAAAAAAAAATAAAAAAAATATATATATATATATATATATATATACTGTATATATATATCGGTGTAGTTCTGACCTCTCCTTGAAGACACATCGACACTCTCCAACATCAAAGCGTTTTAATTATTTTCCGAAGTAAAAATGTCTTTTCAGCTATTTTATCCACTTATATACTGTGAACAGCTAAACAGCAATAATCAGAAATGATTTATTGGAACAATCCACTGTAATTGCTTCGTAAATGCTTAGGTCATGTGACTGAAAGATGAAATTACACCATTCTGTTATGACATATATTATTAATGATTATACTAAACCTGAACTTAACCCTGACCTGCCTTATGAAGAGAATCTGTATGAGCACTTAAGGAGTTTCCTCAGGATTCCTGTGTAAGAATCTTACAGTAAATTCAGCTAAAATAGTTTACAAGACTACAGCTACAGTCTGTTACACACCTGTAATACAACACTACAGGATACTGCACACGTCTGTTACACACCTGTAATACAACACTACAGGATACTGCACACGTCTGTTACATGTCTGTAATACAACACTACAGGATACTGCACACGTCTGTTACATGTCTGTAATACAACACTACAGGATACCGCACACGTCTATTACAGCACTGTACAAATCCTAACTAACTAAGTAACTAACCAAGTACAGTGGTGTGAAAAACTATGTGCCCCCTTCCTGATTTCTTATTCTTTTGCATGTTTGTCACACTTAAATGTTTC